>PVIR01007340.1:0-61473 GCA_004026965.1 Petromus typicus
GCCTGGAAGAGGGAGAGGTGGTGCCCACCACGTAGGTGCTACCCGAGCCCCTGCTCTCTGACAGTGGCCCACTGCCCAGCTGCAGGGCCAGGAAGGCCTCAGCTCATTCTCACAGATGGCTTAGAATTTGCACATTAACTCAAGTTTATGCCTTTTCCCCTCGATTTTATACAGATACTCTTCATCTCTGAAAAAAGCAAGATCCTTCTCCCTTAAAGAAAATGAAAATCTAATATAAATTTTTTATTTTGTGGTAATTGATATGTTCTACAGGCTAATGAAACTTTTGGGTGATGTTTTTCTTAATGTTATTTCTAAATTTTAAAAAGATAATCTTGCTCTAAAATTATCTCCCAGGATAGAAGTGTAGTTCAGTGGTAGAACACCTACCTGGCATGTGTGAGGCCCTAGGTTTGATCCCCAGGCCTGCAGAAAAAACAAACTCAATGAATAAGTACAGTGACTTCTCAGGCTGGATGCGTAGGACAGTGCCATCTAACCAACTTTACCAGTGCTCCATACCTGCGTCATCCACGCATTTCTCCCTCCAGCTTTGCAGATATTACACTAAACAGCATGTGTCTGGGCTTCAAAACTCTGGCCAGTAGGGGAAGAGAGGACCCCTCCAACACCTATCCTGCCCCCATACTTAGGATGGGGGCCTGCCCCACTGCAGAGGACTGTGGAGAGCAGCCGGAGTGGGGACAGGGTCACGCGCTAGCTGGCCCTGAGTTCAGCTCCGGTCCTCACCCTCCCCTGCAGGCCACCTTGTCTGTAGGCACTGGCCACAGCTCCCAACTCAGTCTCTGAGTAATCGACTGGCGTGCTTATTTCTCCAATTTCCCTTCTCTTCTGTTTTCTCTGAAGATAAAGGGATTCTTGTGAAATAGTCCTCCAAAGAGCATCTTTGTAAATTCATATCCATATATTTGAAAGTCGACCTGCAAAAGAAAATTGGAAGATGAACTTTGCATTAAAAATCCGATTTCCTTTCCTCCCCACTCCATTAAATTCTGCTTTATTCTGTTTTGTTATTTGCAAGTGGGTGTCAGCCCATATTAAAATGAAGGCAGAGCTCCACTGTTCCATTCTGAGGAAGCATTTGGCCACTGAATGAAAAAAAGAGCCGGCATCCCTGTATAAATTATTCAGAAATTTGGTAAATAAACATGCAAACTTCTAGCCGGGGCTATCGCTATTGCATTATTCAGTCCAATAAAGAGAATTTAATTTAATGGATATTCAGCAACATTGTTCCATGATCAACAAAAGGCATACTGTCTTTTATGAATAACTGATTTTCCTGGGGCATTCTGAAGAAAGTGGGTGCTCATTAACCCTAGAATGGTTAGCTAATGTAATTGAAGCGCGACCACCTGGCAGCGAGGTTGCCCGTCAGCTGCCAAGGAAGGCCCGGGCCGGGAGGACCAGGTGCTCGGCCCTGGCTGTCTGATTGTTACAGTGGAATAAACAGCGTGATTGCACAGTGTGGCCGGGGGCGAGAATCCAAGACTGCTGCCAGCCCCAGAGTGCTTTCTTCCCTGGTCTTTAACTAGGAGGCCAAAAGCACTCCTATTCAGAGCAGGTAGAGCTGACAAAGCCTGATGCTCTCTGCTGCAATTAGGAGGGAAAAATGAGACTGGCCCAGGCGCAAAGCCGCCGTGAGGCTCAAGTACCTGTTTATGTTCCTCCACAAAGCCTGGGCCTTTTCATGCAGCCGGGACATGGAAGCACAAAAATGTAAAAGAAATTCAAGAAAAGGAACCTAAATGCTGAGTGACCAATGTTTCCTCAAGCATAGGGGCGGCCTGTGCCCCCAGATTGGAAGCATAATGCCAAGCCAGCACCGCACGGTAAACTTTATTTAGGTCTGACTTCCATGGCAACCCAAATTCCCTGCTTCTTTGATTATACATAATAAATGCTGGGACGGGTCATTTTGCTTTCTCTATCTCCCTTCATAAAACCCTGCAAGCATCCATATTTAACTACTGAAATAGTCTTCACTCTGTGGTGGTGTTTATTCTCAGTAATTTTTTTTAAAGCATTGCTACCCATGTAGATATATAAAGGAAAATTAGCATTATTTGACTTTAAAAAACTTAATTAAGAAATAGGCATTATGACCTTTCTAAGGGGCTTTGAATGTGAAATTGTTCATTAAGTTCTTGTTAATAGAAAAGTAAAGAGCACTTCTCCCAAACAGCAAGAAAAACGGCTCGCTCTCAACACATTGATTTATTTCATTTGCTAAGCACAGAAACCATGAAATGTTTCATCTCAGCAGCGCATTAAATATGGGCAGACGTAAAATTACAGCTGAAGAGTGCCTTGTACTTTGTCCTTTGGTGTGTACATTTCAATAGGTTGACAAGGAAAAAACAAACTGTAGAAAGATCCTTTTATGAAATTAAATGACCTGTTTTGTACTGCTCTGAACTTGTGTGTGTGACCGTTGGTTGAGAAGGGTTCTAACTGTTGCTGTAGCTTTCCCACTGGCTCCTCCCTTTGCCCTTGCCACCCCTCCTGGGTCAGAATCTGTCACTGGAAAATGAAAAGGAAGAGCATGTCTCTCCAGGTATTTAGGCTCTCAGGTGGAACCTAACTGTGAGAAGTTGCCAGGCTGGCTAGAAGGACCAGCGTTGGGTCTGCAGTGTTTCTCAGTGTGTTATCAACTGGCAGCTGGGCCACTTCGGAATAAATGCGGTGAGCGATGGAGCCAGGGTAGGTGGTGTCTCCAGCCTCAGTTTCCACATCCATAGAGAGGGCTGCAAGCAGCAGTGCAGGAAAAGCAGTTAGGGCGGTACATGCTGCAGACAGGGATATGGTTCCCTCTGCCACACACAGGGCCTCCGCCAAGGGAAGTAACCCATGTCCGCTTAGGGACAGCATGGATGGGCAAGAAGTTTGAAGGAAAAGTGTATGCCTTTTTTTCCTAAAGGATTTACATGTCACATGCCATTTTACATAAGTACTCTGCAAGGACAAAGTAAATATATATGAATTTAGTTTTTTTATTTTTGTTTTTTTGAGACAGGGTCTCACTTTGTGGTTCAGGATGGCCCTGAGCTCAGCCTCAAACTCACATCACAGCAATCCTCCTGCCTCTGCCTCCCAAGTGCTGGGATTACAGGTGTGAGCCACCACGCCCAGCACTGTGGTATGTGGTGCTGGTTGCTGCTGGGGTGAGTCTCCATGCCCAGTATTGTAATGTGGCTACCGGAGATCGAACCCGGGTCCTTGCGCTTGCAAGACAGGCACCAGAACCACTGAGCTATATCCCCGGCCCTAGTTTTGAGGAAAATTGATATCCTTATATATGCACATGTATGTATGTGTATATATTCCACCATTTAGTCTCCTGCCTCTGACTCTTCTTGTTCCCCTCAAACCTGAGAGACCCATTGGACCTTGACCCTGGATCTGGAGGTACAAACCTGATGAGAACCCACTCTGCAGCATGGACCTCAACTGTAAGATGGGTCTAGAGGGAGCTGGGCAGGGCGTCTGTGGACACTCTTGGCTGGCGGTGTGCATCAGGATGCTGACGACGCCTGGTGCTGTGTCACTCTGCCATTGCCCTTGAAGGCTTCGGGCCAGTTAAAGCTGCAGAGGGCCACATGCAGAGTCCCTTTCTGCCCCTGCAGGACTGGCTGTTGTGAGCTGGAAGCCATTGGCAGGTGAGAGGAGAAGAGTACCATGGCTCAGAGGCAGACCAGGCAGGAAGGACAGGGTGAGAGTGGTTTTGCCCAGATGGTAGTACACACTGCTCATGCGTGGTCAGATAGTGGATTGGCCTGGATTTGCCTCTAGACAAGGAGAAAAAGACCCTGGAGTGTCCTAAGAGGCAAAGCAGTGCTTAGGACCTTCAAGGTCATTTGTGGTCACTGGCTCACTGGACACCGTTTACAGAAGTCAATCTGCTATTTAGTAACCACAGCCAGCATGAATTCCACTAACACTCTTGAGTTATAGAGCACATACTCACAAACAAGTAGGGTATTGATGTACCCATTTTATAGAGGTAGCCACAGACTCAGGGAGGATAGGAAGCAAGCTGTGATCCAAGCCCCAAGCATCTGCAGCATGGCTGCCTAGGCACAGCCTCAGGTGAAGGCAGCACCCAGCCGTGGGTGTGATCTGTAAGGAGGGTCTCTACAGACACTCTTGACCAGGGCCTCACCCAGTCCCCCCTGGAACCCAGGGCCAAGACTCTGCTCCTGTTTCTCTTTTTTAAAATTGATTTTATTGGTGCATTGTGTATATATATATATATATATATATATATATATATATATATATATATTATGATCACATTCAATATAGAGAATTTGTACCTGTACATAACATGACACATCTTGGTTCTCATTTTTTTCCCATTCCCCTGCCCTCCCTACAACCTCCATCTGCTCCTGCTTCTACTGAATGACTCTTCCTGCTTCCCGTATGATGCCACAGGATGTGGTTGTTAAGTTTGACTAGTCAACCTGATTGTCTTGGGAGCCATTCAAGAGACTGGTGTAGACTCTTCTGGATATGTCTGAGTAGGTCGGGGAGATCGATAGAGCTTAGGATCTGTCTCTGGTCCATGTCCTCCCACCATGATGCTCCTACCATAGTGTCAGATGACCATGGACTGAGTTCCCTGAAACCATGAAATTAACTGACCTCTCCTCCTTTACATAGTATCCAGCAGTGGGAAAGCTGACTGAATGCACAAAGGCAGTGGGATGAACACAAGCCTGACAGAGCTCCCCAGGCTCCTTCGTGGGGCAATGAGATGGCTGTCATTGGCTGTTCCTGCACTTTTGTGCCAGGAATGGACATCTGCATGGTGTGGACAGTGTCTCTTCACAAATTAATTGCCTCAGTGCTTCAATACAACTTATCAGCCTCCAGTTTTCCTGCAGGTCAAGGGCAGCATTGGAAGAAGTGACACCTTAATGACAACTTCAAGCAGGGAAAGACTGACCTTATTACGTTGCTTTGCTCAGTGGAGATGGCAGTTTTGAATAGTGGAGGAGCTATGTAGTTGGGACACACAGGGCCTGAGGACTTCAGGAGCTTCCTGAGTCCTGAGCAAATGTTATTAATGGGTGCTGGAATCTCTCTAGACTGCAGGCTGCCTTTTACTGGTGTACATGTGTTCTGGGATTTGGGAGAGAAGGAAGAGATGCCGGGTTGCGGCAGTGGCCCAGACAGCCAGCCAGGCGAAATGCCAGGGCTCTTGCACCTTTCAGAATAATCTGTCACTCTCTAAGTTTGAACCATATGAAATTGCTAATTTTGCAGGTCAAAAATCAGCAGTTTTGTATGATTCAACTTAATATATAATTCTATTTTAAGTCTTCAGTGGCTAAGTATTTCTGAGGTTGTTCATTTAAACAGAATTTGGAGCAAGAACTTTCATGAATCTCGTTCACAAGCTTTGTCATGATTCTTCTTCATGGGAGTTCAAGCCAGAAAGGCGATAGCACAGATCTGCTGGTGACCCCATGTCTGGTCTTCGTGCCCAGCATGTCACCACACAGGGTCCTGGGTGACCTCCTGAGAAGTGCTGCTGGGCCATATTCTGTTCCCTCACTTTGGTAGTAAGGCTGCAGCACTGTGCCCCAGCTGGACTGATGATGCGGAGGACCCCCACCAGCCTCTCCTCTTCCTCAGACCTAATCAAGCAAACCTGTGTTCAAGAGCTAGTTCTTTGTCATCTGTTCTTGCTCTACATTCACTGCACTTGAGAATGTTTCTCCCTGAGAGATGGAAGATAGCAGCCTGGAGGCAGCAGCCCGCTGTGCACCTTCAGAGCTGGCTAGCTTTCTGAGGCGCTGCCTTTGCCTCTCCTCAGTACAGCTTCACTTCCTGTCTGCATCACGCTCCTATCCCTCCCATGGCCTCACCTCTCACTGTCCCTGCGCTGAGAGCTGGGGCTTTTGAAAGGTGGCTGAATCTGCAGGCTACTTGCTATTGCTGACTTACCATTAGGACCATTAGGAGGTAGGTCTGGTCAGCAGTGGCAGTCATGTGGGGTGTGACACAGAGGGGCGCATCTCCTTCTCTGCTGTGCCCCTTAGCTCTCAGCTTTCTGGCCACCATGGCGTGAGCAGCTGTCCTCCGCCATTCTATTTCTTCTTTGCAGCTAACTGACCATAGACTGAAAAGGCAAGTCCAAACAAACCTTTCCTCTTTTTTTTCAAGTACCAGAGATCAAACTTATAACTTTGCACTTGCAAGGCAGGTGGCAGCACCACTGAGCTAAATCCCCAGCCCTTTTTTAAGTTGTGAGTGTTGGGTATTGTGTTGCAGTAATAAGAAAGGTGATTAAAATACCATCTGTGCATTATAAAGATGGAGTCAGGTCCCTGTGATGTTGCATGTGCTTCTGGGCTTGGAGCAGAATGCCAGCAGTTATCTACAGAGCTGCTTCTCCTGTGTTCACTTTGCATGGAAACTCAATAGAGCCCTCTAACCCTAACAGGAAGAAGATGGGAAAGGCAGGCCATGCTGAAAGTAGCACATCCCACCAAGAAAACTACCCCCTGACCTGTGCCTCTGAAATGCCTTCATTTCCAGATTTGTAGCTGCACTGGTGGCCTCACTGTGTGGTGTCAGGATGTGGACAGCTTGCCCTCAGCCTTTCTCTTGAGTGAGGCCACCCTAGTCCTCTGCAGAGCTCAGAGGGACCCGCATTTGCACTTGTTTGAAGATGGATGGGAACCCCTTCCAAGCGCTCTAGCTCTGAACTTGCTACATGTTGGCTGCCCCTGTCCAGAGTGCTTAGGAGTGGAGGGGTTTCTGATTTCAAACTTCTTTAGATTTCTGAATGCTTGCATATACATAGATGCCTTTATGAAGAGACCCAAGAATCCCCTTATGTTTCACAGGTGCATTGATGCATCTGAATGCAATAATGCGTTCAATATCTTGGGGAGTTAAACCCAGAGCCCCTTGTGTGCTAGCTAAGCCTCCATTGCTGACCTGTCCCCACCCCCTACAAGGCTGTTAATAAGACTGTGTGTGAAGTAAAGCTTCATGGTATAGAATTTTCACTGTGGCACCATGGCAGCATTCAAAAAAATGTGAGGCTACAGAACATTTCTGATTTCATGGTTTCAGGTGAGGGACCCTCAAGGTCCACATCAGGCCTGGTGTGTGGCTGGGGTTCTGGGTCAGCAGCCTCCCCAGAAGGCCGACTGAGAGCACTTCCTTCTCACGAGTGCCCTGAGGTGGGTGTGCAAGGAGCCTCAGGGCAAACTTTGCTGGCCAGCCATGTTGGTTAAATTTCATTTTCCTTATATACTCTTTATTCCTCACTAGTGCCCGGCTAAATTGTGAGCTAGAACCTAGGTTCTTCGGGAGCTATTTTCAGACATAAGATGGACACCAAATCAGGAGTCCCCAGCACATCACCGTCCCTGACCACCAAATGTATTTTACAACCATGTACCATGTCTGAGGAGCTAGAATGAGGACCAAAACCCACCAAACCTTCACCTACATTTGTTTTAAGCATGCCTTGCTTTACTACATTAAATACACATTTTTTTTTTTTTTTTGAGACAGGGTCTCACTTTGTAGTTCAAGTTGGTCCTGAACACAGCCTGGAACTCAGCAATCCTTCTGCCTCTGCCTCCTGAGTTCTGGGATTACAGACTTGAGCCACCATGCCCAGCACTGTGGTATGTGGTTCTGATTGCTGGTGGATGTAAATCTCCATGCCCAGCATTATTGTATATGGTTACTAGGGTTCGAACCTGGGCCCTTTCACTTGCAAGGCAGGTGCCGGAAGCACTGAACTAAATCCCCAGCCCATAAAAATTTTTGATATACCTTCTGTTGTGATAAAGGTCATTTCACAGAAATCTATACTGCATTTTAAAAGTACTTTAGCACTTGCCTATTGGATGATGAAACAGAGGTTTGAGTTCAGGGTCTTTTGTGAATGTTGTCTTCACTGTCAGAAAAACATTTAGACAGTTATCAGGTGATTCCCTTTCTGTGGTCCTCTGTGTGCCTGTCACTGACTAGGATTAATTGAGAACACATAAATTATGAAATTAATTAGCAAGGGCTGAATAGGTTTGTTAATGGGTATTTACAGATGTTAGACCTCATCTAAAACTTATCAGTTCAGCCCATATAGAAAAGCACTGCATTTTACCTCTGAGTGTGTACTGCTCACACCGAGAGGTGTGTTCCTGACACCTCGCCGATGGCAGCCTGTGGAGGCCATCTCCTGTGCACACCAAGCTGAGTTTAGACACCCTCCTAGTTTCTTCCACCCCTTTCAGTACATAAATTGACAATCTTCGATCTGAAAAATCCAAATCCTAAATTCTTTGAAATTTGAAAGTTTGTGAGGAGTGCTCAAACCCTGTACCTTTCTGATCTGGGACTTTTGAAACAAGAAGGTTCAGTCAGTAGAAGTCAATGCACACATTCCAAAATCTGAAAACCTCCAGAGTGGACCAGGTGGAAACACTTCTGACCCAAAGGGATGTGCAACTTGTGTTTTGTGGAAAGAATACAGGTCCCCCCACCCAGTTTCTTTTCTGGGCCTGTGGAACTGTAGGAAATCACCAGCCTCAGTTTTACTTTTCTGCCGCACCTGTCTGAGCCTGTCTTTCCTTTGCTGTGTAGTAAGAAGGGAAGTCCCTCCTTTGGAAGGCTCTCTGAGGACTCTGAGATCATCTCAGTGTGGTTGATGGCACATGACCATAGCAATGGTAGGACTGTGAACGGGCAGGCGGATGGATAGAGGGAAGTGATACAGATGGCATGAAGTGAAACAGCAGAAGGGGTCGTCACTGAGTTTGCATGGCCTTTCCTAATGGAGATGCTTCAGAATGGAGATGCCAGTCACATGGAGCCAGATGTGGGCCTCTGCACAGCTGGAGAGCTTTGGGAAGATCAGATGAACAAGCAAGCCAAGCAGAGGCGGTCTTGTCAGCTCAAGGACAGAGTTGTAGCAACTTACACATTTAAAGGTCGCAGTGACTTTCCTGGGCAAAAAGAAAAGACTAGCTTCTTATAAGTAAAATAAAATAAAATTTCAAAGAAAAGGCTAGTTGTAGAGAGGTTAAGATTGGTTCTTTCAAAATAAATCATCCTAAATAATTAATGCATCAATATTTGCTTTGTTGGGTATGTGTTACATGGTAGGATTGATGGTCCCCAGTTTCTCCTAATCTGCTGTCTCATTTCTGTTAAATGACCAGTCTAACCTGACCACCATGTTCTGAAGAAGGACCATGGCCTTTATTTCTAATCTCTCCTAGTTGGAGGGCTTTGACAACATTACTAAGTAATGTGGAGTCCAAGGAGGTGCCTTTCATTTGTTCCCCACACAGGTCAGCAGTGAAATGGAAGCTCAGTACGTGACTGAGACGATCATCACCATATCTTGGGAAGCTCATGCTTGGTACCCTTTGACCTTCCTACTGGTGACTTAACCCCTGGCCGTCACCTGTTAGGTAAGCTGGCCTGCTAACTATAATCTCCAGAGGAGAGCCGTGGCAATTGTTCACCCACAGACACACAACGCAGTCACCTTGGGGCCTCTGTGCAGGGACTGACTTCATGTTCTGCTGGGCTTTGGTCACCACGGAGAAAGCAGCTTGCTCTCCTGCTGAATTCCCTATCTTTCACTGGCCATGGGATTTATCTCTCAAGTGCCTTTTAAGTAAAATGTATGATTTCAGTGACTCAAATTTAATTTAGTATGAGCTACAAGTTAAAGGATATGGAAGTGGATCCCACTTATCTCTGATATTAAATCTGTACAAGTAACCTTAGCAGGTGTGTTTCCCCTAAACACCTCTCACCTCTTAGAGGAACTATTCAGGCCTGGAACAGGAGACATGGTACTTTCCTGGGAGGGGAGAGACCCTGGTCTTCACCTGGGAGAGGGCTATGGCGCAAGCTTGATGCCTGCCCTTAGAGCTGGTGTTCAGGACTGGTGGGTGCTCATACCCAAGTAGGTCCCATTTCCCTTTTGCTATTTCCTTTCTGTTTCGTTCCATATTGGGACACTCAGAGTTCAACAAATGCTGCTACATCATGAGTGGGCACCGAGGGCATTGGTCGATCCTTCCACTGTGATGTGATGCTACAAGTTAACCCTGTACCCCTTCCATGGATGAGGAGTGAAGTCTGCAGGGCAAGCCGCTGGTGCACAACCACACAGTAGCCCACCGTCCACCTGTCCCCTAATCCCCGAGTACCTCCTGCAGACTGTCATTCTTCTGCTGGTAGAAGAAAAGCATTTCCTTTCCCTCTAACCCTCTTCCTTATCTCATTCCTCCAATGCCCATCCATATAATGTTGTAATTAGCACTTCATGGTAAGGTCTCACTGTCACAGAACCAAGTTCTAAGGCTGCAGTACCTCACTGAGAATCAGGTGAGCACCTAGCCTGGAATCAACGTATTGACTGGCAGTGCTGCCCATGACAACATGTGGGGATTGGCTCCTGGTGCTGAAGCACACCTCCGTTGCACATATAAGCATTGAGGAAGTCTCTCTCTCCCTTGAGACACAACACGCGTGACTCCAGAGCACCTTTTCCTCATCTGGGCCCTGTCTTCTGTCGTTAATATAAAACTGCTGATTCAATGGAGCTGCTTTTGATCTGTCGAGAAAAGACTCTCCTAATTCAATTTTGTTATTTTTCCAAGAGTAAGTGTCTTAATTTGCAAGAGAATGATTTGATTATAATTTTAAGTAATACTGCAGTTATATTTTTAGTCACGAAGATGGTATCAAGTGACTCTATGAGGTTTAAATGTGGAAAGTCCCAGAGACTTGTGCGAGTTGGGAATTTCATCCTCAAAAGCGTCCAGGGTTGTTTCTGTTGTTTGTATATCATAAAGGTATATTTCAGTGAGAATGGGAACTTGGGTAGGGAATTTTGCATATGAAATGTGAAAGCAGATAGTTTTTGCCTTCAAATAATCCCAAACTATAATGACAGAATATCAAGATATAAATATCCATCGTTTTATATCTGAAATGCATATAAAATGATGAGTTTCTAATTTGAATCTTTATTCTCATTTGGCCAGCCTTCTTACCCAATTTTTTTCTGTGTTACTCTTTGATGTTTTTTTAGTCAGGGTCTCACTGTGTAGTTGAGGCCATCCTTGGACACGTGGTGATTCTCCTGCCTCAGCCTCCCAAGTGCCAGGAGAACAGGTGTGCACCACCAAGGCTGGTTTCTTCTGTTTTAATAGATGAAAATGTTTAGGAACCAAGAGGAAGCCAATGTAACCAAAACGGCAGACTCAGAGGAGACTCGGTATCAGCCCTGAACCTGATGACCTACATTCTCCGAGGACAAAGGAAAACAGAAAAGAGCATACAAACCCCAGCTTCCCTCTTGCAGCCCCATTCAGTCAGCTCACGCGGAGCATTGCTTTCCTGTAACCATCACACATGTTCATCAGCATGACATGGACCCAGGGTTGGTGAAAGCTGAGGCTTTGCTGCTGCAAGGTGATTACACCGACACCAGGAGATGGAAGGACACACACAGGGACCCATGCTGGCCCCCGAGGTGCCAGGCCTCAGGGAGTGAACGACAGTCAGAGATGGGCGGGATACACAGCACATGTCCACGTACTTCCAAGAGCCCTGCCACAGGCAGAGAGCCACAGAGATAGTGTGATGCAGACCTGTGCCAGTCCTGACCCACAGGGCGCTCTCACAGGAAGGGCAGAAATCCTCACCTGACCTGCAGGTATCGGGCCTACTTCTCCTGGAGAGAAGTCTTCTATACACAGCTTGCTGTCTTTCCTCTGCAGTGGGATGAGATCTGGACTGGCAAGGCTGGGAAAAGTCTTCCATTTCCTCCTCTTCCTAAAAGCACTGATAAGTGGGTCAGCTGGACCTTGAGGTGGTGTCCAGTCTTCCTCATGGGGGAGAACTCGCTCTCTGAGCTAGGGCCATCGCCAGAGCTGGGGTTCACAAAGCACCTCACCTTGCTGTGCTCAAGCTTCCTCCTCAGCAAAAGACCATGAGAGCACAAACCAAGAGGGAAGGAGAAGATTCATTGTAGCCAAGAAACTGGTGCTCATTTCGAGAGACGCTTGCTCATTTTAGTTGACGTCATTACTAAATCTGACTGATGCGGCACCAGGGAGGTGCTGCCCGGCAGGGGCACGCTGACCTTCAGACGTAGTTGGATTCTTGTGTCACTAACAGGTTTCTTTCCTGGAGGGTGGCAAGTCAGAGATGACTACCTTTGTGGTGCATTCCTGGAGCTGGACTGTGTAGCTTGGTGGCAGAGCATTTGCCCAGCATACCCACAACCCTGGCTTTCATCGCTAGCAGTGCCAAAAATAAAATAAAGACTCAGCACACCCTATGTGCTTGGTGCTAATTATCTCTGAGAAAAGGATGGCATCACAGCCTGACCTCCCCGGACCCAATGCCTTGTGTCCTTTATGTCTTCCTCTGGTATCATAGGAGAGACCTTTCCTTCCTCAACACCAAGCAGGGCTGTCACAAGAACACATCTCATAAAGCACTTGACCCTGGAACTTCAGCTGGGACTCATCAGGAAGTCCAGCTTCTCTTTTCTTCCTGTTGGAAGCCACTCCCAGGGCATATCCATCAAGACAAGTTATCTACCAGGACTGTACAGGTGTGTGATTTTCTTTGCACAGACAACAAGCAAGACTAGCAGAGGGTAGAGAATAAATAGCACAGTTGAATCCATTGTAAAATCAGATCACTCTAGCAGCCCTTGGAAATGTTGGTGACCAACCTCAAAGCAAAACTCATATACTTCCTGGCACCAGGGCCAAAGGGGCAGCTCAAAGGGACATTACTTGCCTGCCATGTGGATGACCTGGGTTCTATCCTCAGCACCACACACACACAAAAAAACCCTTTCCCTCAGCATTATCTGTGAAATACAATATTTCCTGGTCCTGTTTCCCCCAACACTGAAACAAATGCTGGGACAGATGGAAAAGAGGCATTTTCTGCCTTCCAGTGGCATAAGACCACCTTCCCAATGACGATGTGAGTGGCACTAATGTCCCCACACACAACACCCTGTGCACAGCACCAGCGACTGCCACCTTTCACATTAGAAACCCCCTCAGCGCTGCCCAGTGGGGGCTCAGCCCTCAGGCCCAAGTGAGTCGTTGGCATTGCATACTGGTGTAATGGCCAGTTGGTTTCCTACGAAGCGGCAAGTGCAGTTTTGCTGCTTTGGGTCACGGAGGTGCTTTGTATTATTAGAATTCCCCTAGATTTCCAGTTAAGTTTCTGTAACACTGCTGTGCTTCTATCTGTGTGGGGGATGCGCTGAGTTTCAGGGGTGGCCCAGCATCTGTGCCCCCCCATTCAGGTGAGCTGTGACACCAGTGACCAACTTGGGCTGCTGATGGGCCAGTAAGGTCACATGGTGACCTTTGCCTGGGTCTCTTCCCTCAGGTTCTAAATCACTGTCCCCTGGTAAACCCCTGACTTTCCTGGAGTTCCTTCTTATCATCTGATAATTTGGTACCAAGATGAATATCCTCCTGGGAGACTCAGACACCTTCATACCATCTGTAATTATTTTGTAGGAATATGCACATCCTGTTTTCCCCTTCAAAATACATGCAGATCTGTACTACTGTGTTTGTCTTGCAATACCAGAGATGAAACCCAGGGCCCTGTACATGCTAAGCAAGTGCTGTACCACTGAGCTGTACTCTGAGTCCTGTTATCTGTAAATGCTCAAAAGAATGAACTTAAATATAGCTCACACTTTGTAAATGTCATGACAGGGAAACATTTCCCCCAAATTTTTGCTTTCTAAAATGAAAAACAGGAAAATGTAAACAAAACTTCGGTGACTATTTTGGTTCACAGCATTTGCTTCTGCCATGCTGAGTCCAGTTCCACCTCTGGGAGGCCTTTCCGATACGCTGTCGATGGCAGCAGCCGACTCTCCCGAGGGCAGCATAACCAGAATACGTGCTGCAGTTGATTTCTTCTGTGCTTGTCAGCTTTGTTTTCTTGTGGTCTGTCACATAGCATCATGTGATCAACCTTGGCATAAGCTGATCTGTAGGAAAATAGAAATGGCTTTTGCCTTTTAGACCAGAGAGCTTAAAGAGGAAATACTAGAGAATTCTATTCAAATGATACCTGTAATGCATTTAATAATAGTTTTTCACTTGCAGTCAATGATGATAAAGTCAGATTTTTAACATCATGTACTGCTATTCAACAGCACTGAAGACAGTTCCAGGTAGTTCTGCTTTTCTAATTGTTTTCCACGTAGTTGTCACTTCATAGTTATTAAATGTCAACAAAATGTCATCAGCGGTCATTTCTATAGTGAAGGCCAAGTGTGCATTCTCTTAGCTCCCAACATGCAGTGCCTTGAGATGTGCGATGGCCTGTGACAGGCAGTCCCAGCGACACAACTCCCTTCCTTCTAGAAAGCCAGGCATCGGCAAAGCTCGGCAGGACTCTTGTTCCTATTGATTTCTCCCTCCTCTGGTCATTTTCATCAGCCGCGTAGCCTGTTGAATCTTTTCTCACCCAATCTGACAGCACTTTCTCTAGACTTGAAACGGGCCGATTGACTAATTTTCTTGTCACTTATGTTTTTACTCATATGAGACTGAGTGACAGTGTCACAGAGCGTTTTCTCACTCGGCGGTTCACAGAAGGTGAGGTGTGCTGGGGAGCAGGAGAAGACGGAAATGGAAAATACTCTAATCAAGGGTGTGCTGCTTCACAGATCAATCCCGGGGAAGAACTGGTTTGAGCATTTCTAATGGAAATGGAGAGCGAATCCACGGCATGTGTGGAACATCTCGAGCTAAAAGAGAAACCTTCTGTGCTCTGCCAGGAAAGCCTGGACGTGAGAGAGCAGACCTGCTCCAAAAGTCTGTAATTTAATAGTCTGAAGAAAATCTATTTTTTCCCATTTCCATTTGCTCTTATCATTTCCTCAGAATTATTCCTAAACTTAGTTATGTGGGTGTTTTCTCTTCTTTTTGAGCAGTCGTGGACTGCTTCTCTTCAGGAGTGTATCCTTAGGGTTTGAAACTTAATCCAATATTTTATACTTTCATGTGTTCAGTTTCCTTTTCCAAAACATCTATTTCACATGGCTACGTTGTTCAGTAAAGTCATCCTCTCTGTCCTCACCAGGCTGTGACATTTACATTGTATTATTCATTTATTTGGGGTCTTAACTAGTCCTAGCATTTAAATTCGCATTATATTGAAAGACAAACAGTCACAGGGAAATGACGCCAGGCTTTAGGCTGTAACTGACCTCTGTTCAGTCTTGATCACTGTGGAATGTCACCAGTCAGATCAAGTAAATGCCAGCCAGATCCACTTGTGGCACCCCAAGTGGACAGGATAGGTACCTTAGGAAGGTCATCTGAGCAGAGCCCTGGGCTGCCTTTCTCCTCACCCGCCCTCGCCCTCTCCCCATTCTTCCACTTCTGGGTGTGGTGAAGTTTCACAGCTTTGCATTCTTCCCTTCTCACCCAAGATCCTCTCCTATGGCTGACTTGACTGACCCTGGCCTCCCTCTTGGAGTCCTCTCCGCCACCCCTCACCACTCACCTGGTCCCCAAGCAGCCCGGATCCTGAAGGCTTGCACTCTCTGCTCCGTCTCACCCAGCTGGTCTGCCTGGTGGCACCGCATGCTGCTTTGGGTCTTCCAAAGGCCGGCTCCCCTTCCTCACTCACCGGCTGCCTCCTCCTGGGCCTCACCGACTTCCCTGCTGCCTCCTCCTGGGCCTTTCCCACAGGCACAGAGTCCCCTCAGTTCTCTCCCAAGTCCCTACTGGGATGGCCTTGTCACTCTGCAGTACAGGGTCTGCATCTCTTCAAGAAGTGTCCCTGCACATGGTCTACCCTGCTCTGGGTGCCCTCTCTGGATAACGGATGATCGGCCTGATGGTGGTGATGAGATGAAGGACTTTCACAAGTCTGGGCTGTCTTTCCACTGGCTCTGGCTGAGGTCACCTAGGACCTTTCCATTTCAAAGACCTTCTGAGAATGCACAGTGTACACAGAGGACACAAGGCACTTACAGGACATTTTTAATGAGACACAATCCACATGCCATAACATTTCCCTGTTTAAACAAATGGCACAATTATCAGTACACCTTTATTTTGAGAAAATTTTCATCACCTACAATGAAATCTCATGTCCAGCCATAGTTAGTCTGTATCTTCCTCACCCTTCAGCCACAGATAATCACAAATTGGCTTTCTCACTCTCTGAATTTGTTGATCTGGGACGTTTATATAAATGGAGTCACGTGATAGGTAGCTTTTCCTATCTGGCCTTATTTTCATAGCAAAAGGTTTTCAAAGTTCGTCTCCATCCTAGCAGGTATCAATATTTCATTCTTTGTTTGGCTGAATAATATCAATTGCATGGAAAGACCACATGTCAAACACCCTTCATCTATTTGGAATATTTAGGTTCCATCTACTTTTTGGCTTTATGAATCATCCTGCTATGAATATTTATGTACAAGTTTCTGTGTGAACATGTATTTCCGATTCTCCTGGGTCTGGACCAGTGAGGCAAACCTGTGACATGTGTGCTGCGATGGACTGTTTGTATGGTTGAACACTCTAAATGGTTCGCTGTCACTGGTGTATCCGAGGGTGGGATTGCTGGGCTGTGTGATCTTGTTGAGGGTCTGGTTTCCACAGTGCCTCTCCCATTCTGCATTCTGGCCTCTCCTCCATCAGCTTCTTTGTAACCCTGACTCCTGACTGTGACTACCCGGCCATGTGTGAGGTGGAGTCTCCTCGTGGTTCCCAAGCCACTCCCCTGGTGAGAGTGGTGTGAGCATCTGTTCATGTGCTAATTTTTGTTTAGTGGTATTGGGTTGAACCCAGAGCTATCTGTCTCTGAGCAGTCCTGGTTGGGCTGTCCTGTCTACTGGGAGTGGGGCGGCCTCTGTCCTGTCCCTGGCTAGGTGTCGACCACCAACCGAGATGGGCTCTTTGTATGCATTTCTTCTTCCTTGTCGTGTGTGTGTGTGTGTGTGTGTGTGTGTGTGTGTGTGTGTGTGTGTGTGTTTGTGGTGCTGGATTTGGACCAGCCTCATGTGTGCTCAGCAAGTGCTCCAGCCCAACCCCAGCCCAGCAGTCATTTTGTAAGTGGAGGAGCACTGCGAGAAGGTGGAGTCCAGGTCTGAAGGCAGAGAACCCGTGCACTTTCCGTCATGCTCTCCACCCCAGCAGGGTCTCGTGTGCGCATCACTGGAGCAGATGCCACCCCCCGTGGGTGGTGCTGGTGTCTGCGTTGATGCTCTTAGACCCCATCTGCCCAAGTTCCACTGCTTTTCTGAAACGGCAAGCTCTCCCATTCTGGTCTGTGTCCGGATCTTAGCTCCTAAACAGCACATCCCTTTCCTGCCTTCCCTGAGTCATGTGGACTTCTCTGTCCTTGTTCTGTCCCACAGCTGGCAAGGCTGGCTTAAAGCAGCTCACATTGCCTTTCTAGTGGCTACAAGGACATCCTCTGGGTTCGTACTCCGTCTTCTTCCCACCAGATTGCTTCTTTGCATGATGAAATAATCACTTCTGCTAGAAATGCAGCATGTTTACCTGGCTGTGAGGAGCACTGAAACCCAGCCCACACTGACCACCAGTTGCACTGACCGAGGTATCGGAGTCCCGCCATGTGCTGCTGCCTTCTCCCTCCAGCACGGTCTCCACCTGTCATTCCTGTGCTTCTTTGCTGTGCTCTACGTGTGTATACAGCTCAGGCAGTATTCTTCCCACCACTTGTTCATTGTATTTATGTGAATAAAATTGTGCTGTGTGTCTTCTTTAGTCTGTTTTTACACTGACTACCAAGTTTCCTCTATGTTAATGTGTGTGTCTGTAGCTTGTGTCTGCTGTTGTATAGTATTCCACTGTGTGGCTACTCTTCTCCTGGAAGTTAAACGTGACTTCTTTCTTCTTTTTCTACAGAATGTTAGAAAGTTTCTTAGACAAGCACATGGTAGGAGAAGAGTTCACATATCAAGGAGTAGAATGGATGACCTGCAAGCTCATGCCTCTGTGCTTGCCGAGTAATGGTGTCTAATTGCTTCCTATCAGTAGGTCCTGAGAGTCCTGTGTTTCGTGTCCTGCTGACATCAGGCATTGGCTCGTGCTGTGTGCTTACCAGTCTGGGATATGTGATAAGGGCACCTCCTGAGTTTAATAACCTCTGATTATTAATACCATTGAGCATCTGACTGACCATTCATCGTTTAGCTACCAGAAATGCATGTCTTTTGCTCAATTTTTTTGGTGAATTGCTTTCCTTTTTCGGTGATCCTGTAGGTATTCTTTCTATATTTTGAGCATCTACCCTCTGTCTCCACTTTATCCCTCTGTCTTTTCTTTTCATGGTTTTGGGAAACAGTAGATTCTCATGTGAAAGGGGTCATATGAGCCAGCCTTCTTCCTCATCATTTCTGGTTCTGGTTTCTTGTTGGATAAATCTTTCCACACCCCATAGTCATAAGTTTTCCAACACATTCTACAAGTTTTATGTCACTTATTTTGTTTTCCATGCAAAATTAAACTTCAAACTGAAATCTCTCCAACCTTCCTTTGCAAGTTGCCTTTGTCCGGAATATATCTAGGAGTCTCATGACCCAAAGCTGTGGATTGCGGATCCTAGGCATTTGTTTATCCATTTGTTTATCCACTGCACCTGCAGGGTGCCAAAGCTGCAAGAATGAGCACTGTAAGGATGAGCTTGCCTCCGACAGTGTCCCCGAGTAGTACAGTGTGCTAAGTGATGGCCCTAGAGTGTGTCCCCGTCCTAGTCCCTGGGTAAGAATCTTGAGATGGGATCATCTGGGTCATCTAGGTGGGCCAGTATCCAGTGACAAGTGACTTGGTAGGATATGCACAAAGGAAAGGAGGAAGCCTGTGGCCATGCAGGGGGAAACACCAGCAGCCACCTTGAGTGAGAAGAAGCAAGAACAGAATTTTCACTCAGGCCCTGCTGCTTGAGGGCCCTAGCTTCCCATAACTAGGGAGGGAAAACTTCCTAGCAACTTCATTTGTGGTCATTTACCATTTCCACAGACAACCAGCCTGGGAGGTTTAAGATGAGATGGAGCTGGCAGGCCCCCAACAGCTTCCATGCTCTGGTATTCCACGTGTGCAGATTCTGGGTGCTAGCACTTTGCAGATGGGTTTGCAGTTGGCTACTGACTCCCAGGGGTCCTGGACCATGGCTCCTGCTCCTTTGCAGAAGGTTCCTGTGGATTAGAGAACAGGGCAGTCATGAGGACAGCATGCTCTTGACTTGCTGGTATCAGAGTGTGTGTCATGGAACTTCAAGGGTTAGGAGAGAAACAAGCGATTTGTGCATAAATAGGCACAGTGCACACATCCCAATATCAGGGTGTGACCTTCCTCCAAGAACAGTTTGCTGTCTTGTATCCTGTCCAACCTTGAAAAATTGAGAGGCAACACAGGCAACAAGTTTCAAAGGCTGCCATGTGCAATAATGTCTCTTCCAAACTGTTCTTTTTTTTTTTTTTAAACAAAACATACTCCCAAATAGAGTTCTCAGATCATTCCCAAATAGAAGGTTGAGGTTTGAAACAACAGACAACTAGTGCATAGCCTGCATAGCTAGTGAATGATACAGATGGGGCAATTGCTTCTTCTCTGTTCTTATGAAGTTGGCAGTCATAGAGATGCAGCTTAAACATAGGTCGTTGAGTTTAAGTTGCAGGTTGATATTTACAGCCCACATTGATTTAAGTCTGTTCATTTACCATTCTTTGGAGGATAGCTCCAGCTTTGCATGAGAACTTGAACTTCATCCTGTATATCCTTGGTTCTCTTTGTCAAAAGCAATAAAGTTAGAAGAGCTGAGCTCTTGTCTCAGTTCCTCTAGGGACTAAGTGGGGCCCAAGGGAATCCCTTGGACTCTGAGCTCCATTTCCCAATCAGTGAGTTGGAGACCATAGGCTTGGCCAGCGTGTCCTCCTTCTGGTGGAAAAAGGGCCAGAATTGAAAGTCAGGCCTTTATCTTTCCAAAATGCTTTCTGTCATGCTATTGCTGTCATTTCTAAAAAATAATAATCACAGCAAAACTGGGGGAACAAGTTTGAGCTTCAGGCTGTCACACGCAGCGGATTAACAGAGCATGCCCAGAGAGTCTCTCAGAAGTTTAGGGTAAAGTAGAACCAGTGCAGACACAGAGCCTCTGAAGTCACACAGGGAAAAGTTAGCCTCAAATAAAGTACTTACGGACAATGTCACTAACAAATCTCAAAACTACCAAGATAGATTTCTGTTTGATAATTTGAATGTCTTCTGAATTCAGTAATGAAAAAAGAAAACTCCGTTAAAAAGTATTTTATTTTGAGAAGGTGATATAGAGCAGGGTAAAGTTGCTCTATCACTCCTGGGCTCTTTAAAAGGACAAAAGAGCAAGAGCTGGTATTGGAAAGGGGGTCTGATCAGTGCCCAGGGCCTCCTTTGCCACCTGTGTAGGCAGAGGTCTTTGACCATCTAGTGCTGGGTGTGCACTCCATGTTCGGTTCACATTTGAATATGTCTTACATACAAGGTGAACCTTAGATGAGTCCTGATAGCCTAGTTATACTGTTCTTCTTTACAAAAAGCAGCCAGCACCAAAGCCCTGAGGATGCTGAGAAAGAAAACATCAGACAACATTGCTCCAAATGGTCTGGCTGCTGGTTCTAATAGATTCCGTCACAATCCCAAAACTACATTCTGTAAGGCTACTCGGAAATGGTTTTTGGCACCATCAGTTCCTTGCCTGCATCTGAAGGCTGCCAGAGGTTGATATTTATTTCTCTTTGTCATGGTGCTTACATGTCCTGGCCTGGGTATATCTTATGAACTCCTGGCCTCACCCCAGTGCCTAATGGCTGTTTGCCTAAATGACAACACCCACTTTAGCACCATTAACATAAGGTTAGGAGGCGTGCTGCATGTGGCAGCCTGGCATGTAAAGGCAAGACTGAGATACTTCTGCAAACCGAGCACCTCCACGACGTTCTGTGGCTGTCATTGAGCCTGGCTTAGCAGTCAGAGGCCCTCAGAACACAGTGACAGCCTCCTGTGACTGTTAATGTGGAGCTTCCTCCTGGGAGCCCAGCCCCAGGCCTGACAGAGACCAGCTTGTGCCAGTGGGATCCTATCATTTGGGGATGATGGTCCCTTGTCTAGGCTTGTCTCAGTGGCACCATGCACAGCACCCCTCAGTAGATTTGACCATGAGCTCGCGAGGCAGAGGATGACAGGTCTTTGAGTGTCATGCCTGCTCTAGCCCAGGCCCATGGGCAGACTGTGGGCTGAAAGGGGGAGCCATGAATTGAGTGTTGACAGTGGGCCGTGGCGGTCCAAAGGCTCAGGTGGTTGTCAGCCGTAAGTTTAGCTCAGCTCTTTGAGTAATTTGTCACGCCTCACTCGGCCCCTGCTGGGCCAGCACGTGCCAGCTTACTGTCAGAGTGCCTGTTCGCCAGACGGCCACTCAGGCCTAACGTCCTGCTGTTCCCCGACCAGCGGCTTGCTGGGGCTGTGCTCAGAGGGCCGAGCCACAGCGACAGCCAAGTGCTGTGCAGAATAAGCATGTTCATAATGAGACATGAATGGCATTAGTGGGTCCCCCTAGAATTGGGCCTAAGCAGGCGCCGCGCGCCGAGGAAGTTTGGCAGGCTGTTCATTAAGGCGAGTCACCGGGAGTTCAGCCTGAGCCGTGGAGCCGGCCGGGCACAGTCTGCCCAGGCCTGCGTCCATAAAAGAGATCATAAATCATCTACTGGGCTCTTCGGAACTCTTCAAGCTTGTGTTCATCATGGTTTGTTTTGTTTTGTTTTTTTAAGTTGCTTCCAGTAAGATTAAGGAGGATTCCTAGCCTGGGAGAGTGTTGCTTTCCATGATGATAAGCCTGTCTTCTTTCTGTGCCACCAGTCCTACAACCCTTGGCCTAGTGAAGGACTGAGCAGTTGAAATACAGAAAGCAGGGTAGAGGAACTGAGTTTTTGGAAATTTAATTAATTAAAATTTAAATGTAGACAGCCGCGTGTGCCATGCAGCTCCCTGGATTGCCCTGGTCACTCATGGTGTGAAGCCATCCTCTGAAAGCGTAGGGAGGAGGAAGTGGAAGAGGTTCCATCTGGAAATCAGTGTCCCTACTTTGCTAAAAGAAAATAGACAAACATCTGTCTATTTTAACGTATAAACTCTATTGAAAGGACAAGTTACCAGCTTATATTTTTCAAGAGGCCGTTTTGAAAAGATAGTTTTAAGGGGCAGTGAGAAATGCTAGAATTACTTGCAAGTAACAGAGCAAGGGTGGCTCTCATTCCCCGTGCTCCTGGAGAGTCGGTCCCCTTTTCAAACTGACTCTGACTGTCTTACCTTTGCCATTGGAAATGAAGATCAGAAGAATGCCATCCTCTCTAGTGTTAATTCACGAGCTCTTACGTGCTGCTGCCATCCATTGTTGGTTGTTCTGACGTTACCCTGGTGTTGGAAGTGCATGAGTCACCTTCCCAGGAAACAGAAGCCACACACAAAAGGGGAAGATTTGCTTTCTGCCCTTTGAAAGGCTGCCACACGCAGGGGTCCTATTAAGACAGCTGGAAAGTTGCTTTGGCGTGTTACGCTTGTAAGTTTTATTGGTGACTGGTTTTTGATTACACATTTGAATGTTGTGTGTTCCAGGCTGCAGTTTTAATTAGGAGCTCATAGTCTTTTTTTTTTTTCGCCAAATGTATTCTGCACTCTTTGTAGATTCTTCTACATATTAGTTCTTTTACTGATCATAGCTTTGCTTGGTTAGTCTTTGACGCTCCTTCAGAGTGCACCTCTGCCCTCGTCTCTCCTAGTAACTTGTATTTCCTTCTTTTTAAAAGGTATGTTTCTCCTTGTGTCATTAGTTCTTGCTTGAAAGATCAGTTCATGGTGTCAGTCCCGGAAGGTAAGTGTTTTTCCCCCTACTTAGGAAGTGAAGATCCAGGTGTCACACACTTGCCTATGGAAAGAGGCACTATCCCACCTACACCTCTTGTTTTTGTTGCTTGAGTCAACTTGAATGATGCTCTGGTGTTGTTCCTAACCATTGGCTCGCATGTTTCTTTAGTAATGCACTTAATGCCCTCAAAGTCTAAGAGAAACTTAGGTTTCAGCAGTAGAATCTTACGACTGTGATTAATAATTTTCTGACAAAATACTAAAGAACTGGCAGGACTCTGTGCTCTGCACATAGACGTGAAAGTAGCATACTTGTATGTAAACAAGTGGACAGCCGCTGCCGTGCCTGCCGTGCAGCTCATGTTTTGTCTCCTTAACTGACGGCTGCAGCTACGAAGAACGAGCTCTGTACCTTGAAGCAATAATTCAGAACCATCGTGAAATCATGACATTCGAGGATTTTGCAGCTCAAGTCTTCTCCCCCTCGCCCAGCTACTCCCTCAGCGGAACGGGTGAGTGTCTGCATTATTCTCCTCTCACGGTTGGGACGAATTTGAGTAGCAGATGTACACCTGTTTTTCACAGATAAATGCTCGCAAATTTAAGAAGCGCATTCTCCCTCTGAATCAACTAATGAATATCAAAAGGAACGATGACATTCATTTTAATTTGTTTTGTATCCGAGCTGTTCGCTCTATCCCTTTCTTCAGCTATCCTGTTAACCCCCAAATCTAGCAAGGTTAATGAACTTTTTCTCAGTAATGTGCCCCGGTTTATTCAGGAGTGTGGGTTTCTTGCTGAGCTGGGAATATGTTGTTTAAAAGCGATGCCTGAATCAGTGCTTACTTATCAGAAAGGAGTTCCTCACAGTCGAAGCCGTTGCTACTAATGCTAAATGGGGATTATGCTGCTGAGATACCAGGGTCAGGGATTAACGCGGGAGACATGGAAGGACAGTGTCCCCAGGCCCATCATTACCCGCGTGGCGTGCGCTCTCCTCTGTGGAGTGGCCGGTGTCATGCGGACAAGCCGCTGCCGAGCAGCACCTGGCGTGGAGCCCGTTTAGACCCCTAGCTTGCACTCATTGTCATTTATTAGGCCAGTGGAAAATTGCAAACATTTCCATGGGTTATCTTCTTTTTTAGCACTTATTCTTTTCTATTTCTAATTTAAAAAAAAAAGTGTGCTGCCACTTAATCTGATGATATGAATACTGTGTGGTTGGTTTTTCAAAGAACAGAATTATTCCTTGCAAATTTCTGCATGTAGTTACAGATTAATTGCCTTTCAGAGAGTAAAGAGGATATTTAGTCAACACGTGTTGAAATCCTCCTTCATCTTCCCTGTTTGCCGGGACTGAGAGTGCTAATAGATTTCTAACCTGGGTCGATTGTCTCCAAACACTGCCTTCCTTCTCCCACCCTGACTTGTTAACAAATATCTTACACATGAAGTGAAAAAAATTAAATTCACTGAAATAAATCACTTCCAAATAAAATCAGCCATGCATCATTGTTTAACATCGCTGGCTGCAGTCCTGGCCTCTGAGAGCTTTGTGTGGAGATAAGAGAAGAGGCCTGCGCCCGGCCAGGGAGCCAGGAGCAGCAGGCAGAAGGCTCGGGAGATAAGCAGCCTGGCAGAGGTGGGAGCCATTTACATAATCGCTCCGCTTCCTGGGGAGGCGTCAGGAACACAGGGATGGCCTCTATTGATCTCTGTTGAACTGGAATACTAAACAACACGAGAAAAGCTTATGACTTCAAGCTTTGATTAATGTTTCTTACATTAAAAAGTAGAACAGCTGTGAATTGAATTCTTTTATACATGCTGCCAATATTCTATCTAAGATAACAAAAAATCTATGTCAGGGGAAATGAAGATTTCATACTCAGTCTGGCTAGAGGTTTAAAATAGTTTCAATTTTTCACTGAAAGGGCAGGAAGGATGGGTGGCCAGCTAATTTTTTAAAGATCACATTCAGATTTTTCCCATCTTCGTGAATATTTGAACTTGATTTTTCAGAGCAGATTTTTTGGTTTCGGTTTTTGTTTTTCCTTTTTGTAACTGAAAAAAAGCATTTTATTTCTTAAAGTTAAAGAAAAGTCTATATGATACCTAGATGTTTACATTCCTTAACTTAGCTATTATAATCTTAAGGTTGCTGATTAAGATGTTTTAGAAATAAACTATATATATATATATATATATATATATATGTATATATATATACACATATATACATATATATACACATATATACATATATATATATATAAAATTAACCTACAAATAAAGTAATTTGATCTTTTCCAAAGGTTCACAATTGTTTCAGTATATTTGAGTCAATGTGTAGTGCCACTGTGATACTCCAGGAGAGAGCTGAGGTTCTGTGACCTCTAGTTGGATAAGACTGTTGATTGGCTTACTTCACAGAATAAAGATTCTAGCAGCACCGTAATGGTGAGCATCGGAACTTTTATGAAAGGAACGTGAAACCAAACAAGAGCTATCAAAGCCAATGTTAATTCTTTCTCTTCTCAAATTAATAGTGTAATGCTCAGGATTCAGTGCTGAATGATATAAGTTTTTCCATATATGTCACATTTGCCCTTGAAGGGGATTCTAAAGATGGGCATAATGTTTAAGACTTAAAAGTCTTAAGAATTTGCGCAGCTGCTCTTAATGGTTAGGAGTGAACTGGAAGTAAACTTGGTGGAGCTGAAATGGGGTGGCCGAATAAGCAGGACATCTTGGCGCGGCACACAGGCCTCCCTCGCAGCCACTTCCTGCTTCGTGTACACAGAGGAGAATACTATTTCATTTATTCCCTGTGTCTTATATTTTCCTGGGATAAGTACAATCAAACCACGATGAGGCAGCTGATGTACACTAAGAGCCAGAGGTACAGCCTGCTCGCCAAGCACCAGGCTGATGGGAAAAATTGACCCTTCACTCCTTGAGCTCCCACTGTGCACTTGGGGCTCAGTCAGACCACTCTGGCCTCAATGTCACCAAAGAGGGGCATCGGCTGCTGCTCACAGGCGTGGACACAGTTTGAAGAGCACCTGTGCTCTCTGTGCATCTTTGTCAAGGGCTTTGAAACCACCCCCTTGCGTCTGCTGTATCTGCCCCATGTACTGAGGGCCTTGGCCTACAATAGGTGCTTGAGCTGCTTTTTTACCTGGCCCTGCACTTTGCCTCCTTTCCTGATTCCACCCCTTACTGACTGGAAGTAAATGAAAGGTAGCCAATGTTTGAACACCGCTTGCCATTAACATCTGTAGACTTGTATGCATTTACCTCACACACCCTTGGGCCTCAAGGGCAGTGTGTTTGCCTGGAGTGTTGCCGAAGTAGGGAGCAGCGGAGAGGCTCACAAAGGGTTAACACTCAGAGCCCTGCATGGCAGGGCGGGACTGATGTCACCAGGGCAGCTCACAGCCAAGTGCATCTGTTCACCATGAGGTCATTCTTCTGCATGCTAATGACTCGGAGAATCCAGTGTAATGCTCAACAAGATCAGAAGGGATGCAGGCAGCGTACATCTTTACCTTTTGGAAACTGCTCTTACAGAACAAAGAGAGAAGAAGAAACTTGTGCTTTGATTTGACGGCTCTTTTGCAAAACTACTTTAAAGATTGCACCTGGACCTCTCAATCTTGGAGGGTCGCACTGTGTCGGTTGAAAATGAATCTCCAGTCATGGTTATGGTCTCAGCTGGCAGTTCGGTGGTCAGAGAGTATAAGGCTATTTCATTTGTCTCTAATTCAAGTTTCCAGTACCTTGATGGAAGTTGGTGATGATGGATGTTTGCCACCAAAGAATGTCTAAAAACCATGTTAAACAAGGCTCCATTCACTGTGCCTGACCGTGCCTCTGCACAGATGCCAGCACTGTCCAGGGTGTCTCCTGCCCTCAGAGATGCAGTCCAGGGCCGGCAGGGGGAGCACAGCCTTTGTTTGCTTGTGAGGACCTGCAAACGCCACAGCTGATGTTTTCCAAGGCCCAGTGTGCAGAGCTCAATCATTGGGGACCCATGATTCAGAGCCTCGCCTGTCCCATCGTATTCTGTCACGTTAGTAAGGGTTGCATTTGGGGTTCAAGGCAGCTTAGTCTGAGTCAGTGTGAAGAGGCTGCTGCCACTCCTCCATTGTCTCCAAGTGCAGGCTTCCTTCTTTCCCACCCACGCCAGGTGTCTCCAGAGGGATGATTAGGTTCAAGGTTACTGTGATTCTTTCCTACAGAAGAATAGTCTAGCAAATTTGTAAAACTTTCCAGGGTCTTCCCAGTGTCACTAAGGGGTTTTGGTGGCCAATAAAATCTCCTCACAAAGCTATAGACCCAGCCAGGCATAGAGGTGCTCATCATTGATCCCGGAATCTAGGAGACTGAGGCCCGAGGATCACAAGCTCAAGCACCACCTGGACAACTTAGTAAACTAGTGACAAGGCCATAATAAAGGCCAGGATTGATTGTAGGACTCTATTCAGAAAACCCAGACATTTTCCTTAAATACAAGTTCTCTTATACCACCATCTGTGGGAGAACTCACAGGCAGCCACCTGCACCCTCAGCCCATGTGGTTGTTGCTGGCCAGTGTCTCCAAGAAGCCTGTAGACAGTTTACCATCCCTCAGGATCTCCTCAACCCATGAAGCCCTGCTGGTCCCAGCCCGAGTCTTCCGTCCACATAACAAGCTCAATTCTGGCTGCTTTTGCTTTGTTCTTAAAAATCTGACAACACACTGATAGAAAGTGTTTATCCACCCTAACCCCAGTTAGCTTAGCCCCAGTGCATCTGGGAATTCTTCTATTTTCAATGTAATGATTTCTCCATCGTAAGTCGAGAACACTGTACTTCTGTCTTGATTTCCCTTTGTAGATCCAAGTCTTTACCCTATGGTGTGTCCTCTCCCCATATGGGCTGCAGATTCTTCAGAGAATGATGCATGTCATTTCTTTCATGTAATACACGCAGCTGGAGTGACACAGAAAGGAGCAGCTGTTTCTTTAAATGATACAGGTGTGTCTCCAGACCACAGATGCATGGGGCCTGATGCAAGACACAGAGCAAACACCTGTAATTACACAGCCTCCGCCCTCCCCTCCAGCTGCTTGGAGAAAGTGGGCCAGTGATGAGCACCATGGCCAGACCCAAGGTGGGCAGCATGGCCGTCCATGGGGTTGAGAACAGGTGACGCTTGATTTGGAACACTTCTGCAGATGGGATTGGAGTTAGGGCTCTCCAGGGCCTTGATTAGCACCATGTTTTGCCTTACATTTTTTCATCCTTTTGTCCTTTTAAAACTTACCTAGGTCAAGTCTGCGAGACACACAGAACCGAGACACTTTTCCCACATGACTAGCCAGCATGCAATGCTGCTACTTGTCTCTGAGTTGGCCTCACCCTCTTTGGTGGCTGCCACTGAGTGGGACAGGGCTTGGGATTCTAAGTGACATACCTGGCTCCGGGGACCTTGTGCAGGCCTGCAGAGAAGGAAGTCTTACTGGAGAAAGGCAGATACTCATGAGCTGTTGAGCTACTTATTAATCAGCCTAGATCCGGTAGCTGCAGCTGTAAGTGCCAGTGACATGACTTAGGTTAGCCGAAATGAGGTCCCCTTAGAGGGGCTGTGCCACTGTCTGTGATGTGTACGAGGCAGTCTACCAGGCATCCTGCCAGTGGACTTGAACTTTGCTACACTGGCTAAGAACCAAGATGCCTCAGATATGGAAGCCCACGGACAAGAAAATCAAGAGGAAGATAGGAAGACAGGCAAGATGGAACTTGCCCGGGATCCCAGCACTCAAAGAAGCAGGAGCATTCGAAGTTCAAGCCTAACCTAGGGAACTTGGCCACTTAGAAAGACTCTGTCTCAATATAAAAATTAAAGGGGAGCTGGGTTGTAGCTTAGTGTAAAGGCTCTAGATTGAATCCTCAGTACTGTGGAGAGAGACAGAGAGAAATGGACAGGGAGAGGCAGAGGGAGATGAAGAGGGAGTGTGGGAGAGAAAGGGGGGGAGGGAGAGCAGGGATCAGGAAACTGCCTTCTGGGGCCCCCTCAGTGTCCGTCCTGGGCGGGCCAAGATGGAGGTGTACATAGTCCCAGTGCAGGAAGGGACTGCTCCTGCAGTGCACTGGAAGGTGCTGCAGCCCTGCCATCACCGTGTCCACAGTCATGCAGGGTGGCAGAGCAGGTGGCATCCCCATGCCCCCCGCACTAATTACAGCACTAGGGATGCTGGAACAGTTGCCGGGAGATGACCGCAAGTACCAGGAATTTTTCTCAGAGATGGTTTTTGGAAATAGTCTTAATTAAAGCTTGTTTGAAATAACCTTGAGAGTTTAGGAGAACCCGGGGTTCTGATGTTCACAATCCTTGGAGCCACACACGGGCCCTGTGTCACCAGCCCCAAAGGTCGTCCGTGTGCCCTTCAGCTATGAGGTTTCCTGGAAGACACAATGGTTCTGCTCACATTTCTATGTAGCAAACTGAAGCAGAGGCTGCACAGAAGCTCTTCCCTGGGCTGGAAGTCTGCAGGCAGAGGAAGGAAAATGCTTTACCCAGTGTTTCTGGAGAGCTGTGAGATGAGAACCAGGAAACAGCCCCGTGAGCCGCACACTGAAGAGAAAAACCGTATGGTTCCTGTTTCCCCATTAGCCTTTCAATTCCCACAGAAGGCAAGAGAGGGAAAGGAATTTTTAAAGATGAGAAACATGCCACACAGGTTTGTTATACGAAGAAGGGAGAAAAAGAAGGCTTAGAGGGTCTACTCTGGATATGACGGGAATTCGTTCTCGGCACACAAACCTGGCGGGATTCCAGTACATGAGCTGAGGAAGGAGCAGGAAAACCCTATGCCAGCCACTGGGGCTTCTGAGGCAAAGCCCGAGGATCCTGCTCAGTGGTGAGTGCTGCTCAGGCAGAGAGATGGACAGAGGGACAGGCCAGTAGACACAAGGGTCAGAGACAGGCCCAGGGCAGAGTCTGAGGCAATACACCCCCAGTGCCTACTGTGCCCCACATAGCCAGCCTTCCCTCGTGCTCTCAGCCTCACTGTTCCCAGCATCTGACTGCCTGAGCAGAACCTAGCAGTCTGAGTTTCCTGCTCCCAGAGCCCTGACCTCAGAGAAGCCAGAGCCAATGGCCTGTGGTACCCTTGTGGCTGTCCCAGGTGATGGACAGCACAGTGCCCAAGGAGAGCCTGCACAGCTATAGCTCGTGCCACACCAGCAAGGTACATCTGGGCAAGCAACAGACCTGAGGGCATGAGGTGAGTGGGCAGCCAGAGGAAAGGGCCTCACAGAGGGCAGAGGGAGGCTCAGGACTGAGCTGCCTCCGTCCCATACCATGGCTGGGTACCGAGACTTGGGACCACAGAGCACCCCATGAAGCCTATGAGCCAGGCTTTCAAGTAGTCATTCCACACAGTACACACACATCAAGTGATATCCACGGCTCCACCGCTCCCCTCCCTTGAAGGCCTCCTTCCTCGTGGATGGAGGAAGAGGAAAGAATGTGCATTCAGAGAAGGAAGGAGGGCCAGGCCAGGTCCTGAGGAAGCAGCCCAGAGCAGGAGAGCATTGAAGCCAGGGGATGAGAGAAGTCCTGTAGAGAAGGGGCATCTGAGAAGGACGCGGAGGAGGTGACGAAGGCAGCCAGGTGTGGGGCTCAGAGCAAAGACCCGGGAAGCCAGAGCCTTCCCGGAGCATTCAGGGAGCAGCGAGCAACCCTGAAAGTTTAAGCCCAGCGCCCTGGCTGGCATCCTAACCAGCAAGGCAGCTGTGGGAGCAGTGGGGTCACGTGCTTCAACTTACCCGGAAAGATCGCTCCGGCCTCGGGAGAATGAACCATGGCAGAAGGGACGGGGGAGAAGAGGTCTCGAACCTGTGAGGTAACAGCCACGAGAGAGGAGACACCTCCCTGAGTGCTGTCGGTGGGGAGCTGGGATGCCACTCTACTACCACCAAGCACAGCCCACCTGGGCAGGCCAGGTGACAGCACGTGGTGACATTTCTGTATAAGGGACCTGCCACCGCAGGGCCTATCTCTCCCCGGACCTCACAGGCTCCCAGAGATCTCGAGGCTGTGGTGTGTGTGGCACAGGTCTGTACACAGCTCACAGGTGAGGCTAGGCCTGCTCCCTCCTTGCAGGGGCACAGCCTGGTCTCCAGGTCGGCTAAGGTTGTGATGGCCCTGGCTGCGCTGCCTCCACCCCGGAGTGGCATGGCGACCTCCGTAGCAGCTGAGGAGTGAAGGAAAGTGCCTTCTTCGTCAGGAAGCGTTCACTTTCACTGAGGTCCTTCTGTTCCCCGCAGCCCCTCCCACCCCACCCTGCAGGCCCCTGTCCGCCTGTAGGGCACCTGTCAAGGGCACAAGGTCAGTGAGTGAGTGGCCTGGTGGCAGGGGCAGCCCTTTCTGTGACAGAAGTGAAGGTCCACCTCAGAAGCCACAGGAACAAGTTGATAAAATGTGTGGCCTGGACCAGTGGCATGGCGGTGAGGGCACAGCCGCTGGGCACAGATGACAGGGAGACTGGAATTTAACAAGGAAGTGCCCACGTGCAGAAAACGGCTTAGGAAGGACCTGACTCCTCGTGGCTGTCCGAAGATAACAAGGCCGTGTGGCTGGTTAGTCTTGGTGCCGGGTCGCACATGTTCTGCCTCTCAGCTGTCCCAACCCAGAGGGGACCATGGTCGTCAGGAAAACCTGGGCGTGGCCGAGGTCCCGTGAGCTCTCCTCGGAGCCTGCTGTCCTCCACATCTCTAACGCAGCATTTCCTTCCAGCTGCTCTTTATGGGGAATTCACGGAGCAGTGCTGAGGGGCCCGTGTGGTCCCAGTGTGTCCTGGGCAAGGAGCCCTGGACAGGGCGGAGGTGGCCGATGGGCAGCCTGTCACCTGCAGGAACCGCCTGTGCTTTGAGGTGGCAGAAGTTTCTGGAGTGGCCCAGCCCAGAAGATGGTGTCGCAGCCCCGAGCCCACATCCCTGCCCTCCTTGCTTGCTCTTCCCCTCACACTGGACACTCCCAAGTCTGGGGGTCACTACCATGGCATCACTGTTCGGCCCACTTTCCATCCTGCTTTGCCATTTGAAATGTCCTCTCAGGCTGGGAAGGTGGCAGGTCAGAGCTCCAGCAGGTGCCATATGTTGTCCATCCATCCTTGAGGGACACTAGGGTGTTTCCACCCTGGGGTAGTTGCACACTTCACTGTCAAGTACACCAGCTACCGTCCTGCTGTTTGGTGGGATGGCTTTGGTCTGACGTGGGCACCTACTGAGGCAACAGAGCTACAAGCTTGATACTCATGTTCTGCGTGGGCCAAGAGGTCTGCCCACCTCTCCATGGTGACCTCCCAAGAAGGCTGGCACTGAGACATTAATTTTAAGTATATGATTTAGTCATAGTTCTTTTTTTGTATTTTTGAGACAGGGTCTCACTATGTAGTTCAGGCTGACCTTGAACTCACTATGTCACCCAGGCTGGCCTTGAATTTGTAGCCATCATTGTGCTTCAGCCTTCTAAGTGCTAGGATCATAGGTTTGTGCCACCATGCCTGGCTCAAATTTAGTCATACATCTGAAAAGTATGTAATAGTTGAAGAAAAGTGCAGGAGCCTTTTCCTGTAAATGCCCCACTATTCTCAGACCTGCACTGGCATACACAGGCCATCACCTGGCCCCACCCTCTCCCTTCTGGGTGCTCTAGCTGTCCTGGCTTTCTGCTGTGGAACCAGAGTTGATGGACAAGACTAGCAACCAAGCCCAGAACCAGGACCAGGTGAGCACGAGCCACTGCTGCTGTACAGGAAGCGCTGGAAGCCATCCTCAGGCCATTTGGAGATGTCAGTTAGGCTAGCTCATCCCCCTTCCCTGGGTTGCCAGTGTGGCCTCAAGTGCAGGCTCACCCACCACTGCCTGCACCTGTTCCTTCCTCATGCCATTCCAAGGGTCTGTATATCTTGGGCACCCCTGATTCTGCTCAGCCTGCCTTCCTGCTGCTAGGATAGTCAGCACTTGCAAAAGCTGCAGGCCCTATGTCCACGCCTATGCCAGTCCTCCAGATAAGCCTCCTTTCTGAGCACCCGAACCAATGTGTTGTGTTCTGCATGCTGTTGTTGCCCAGCGTTATGCCAGGTGGCTGTCCCGGGTGATAGCCTTTCCTCTAACATAGGACACTCACTTCTCACCTTACTCCTCTGTTGTCTCAGTGACTGCAGCCAGAGAAAAAGCACCCAGGTTTCTGTAAATCCAGAATGTCAAAGGCATCACACAAGGCCTGAGAAGTCTGCTTTCTTTAGAAGTGACTTCTGGAGGCTGCAGAGACTGTCTGAGCTGCTGCCTGGCCCCAGAAAGGTGGGATGTCAGAGTAAAATTGAAGTCTTTCTGTCACTCCCAGCACCCAGCACCAGGGTCCAGAGTGACTTCACCTTCATGACACAGACAGCCCTGCAACCCAGCATTTCTCGATTTTGTTTTTCCCATTAACACCCACTCTAGAACCTACCAAGACATGGTTATTTCCTAAGGTGTCCCCTTCTGCTGGAGCACCATGAAAAACTGTGTTTATAGTTCTTGAGTCTGTATTTATACATTTAAGTAGAAAGACATCTTTGCCTGAACTTCATGTATTGCTCCTTACCATGCACTAGAACCCAAAGTAGAGATGCACCTACACTGGTATCTGGCATGTATATGGTCCCTGGCTGGTGAAAAGATGACAGAACTGTGCCTCATCACACTATGTGCCTCTGGCATCTTCTCTTCCTCATCTCCAGTGATGTGCAGGGTAGTTGCTGGCCCCCAGGGATATTCCAGGAGCTGACCGCCTCCTCCTGTCCTAGTGCCTGGTACCTCATTCTGTGGGAGGCTGCCTTCATGTCAAGGCCAGGCGACACTGGAGCCCCAGCTGCCTCTGCCTTGTATCTCTGTTGTCAGCCGTGGGCTGGCAGTTGCTGAGCCTTCTTTGTGGCCCAGCACACAACACTAGGTCGCGTCTGGGGATGCTTGGAAGAGGAGCTGGCCCATCCTCATCAGCAATTACAAACAAGTCATCCATTGTTAGCGCGCCATCTGCTTTTTCAGTGTCCACCAATCAGGGCCTGGGCACACAGCACAGCCAGGCTAGGGCCACAGGGAGCGAGGTCAAGGAGCCTCTGGTCACAGCAGCCCTTGCACACTTGGGAGAGTATTATAACCTGGAGTTCTAGGAAGCTGAGGCCTATGCCCCAGAGGACAACCTCAAGGACCTGTCATCTGGGGATCTCAGTCTGCTTCCCACCACTAGTTCTGGTCCAGAGCTCCAAGCAGAGTAGCAGTCTTCATGGTTGACACCACTTAGCAACACAAAATCCCCCCAGGTTATCCAGGATCTGTTATTACCGGAATTCCTAACTCCGCATAATCTTCCTTGGGGCGGGGGGAGGGTGGTTCTGGCGAGCTCTCCTCAGTGGACTAGAAAACACATCTTCATAGAGCTGTGTACCTCTTCAGGAGACTTAGCTTAGTGGTGCTGTACCTGCCTAGCAAGCTCAGAGTCCTCAGTTAGATCCCTGGTACCACAAAATACAAAGACATTCCTGAGACTGGGCCTCTCTGCATGATGTTCTGGACCTCAGGAAGAACTCAGTCTGACCCTGTGCCTGCCTTGGCGCAGGGCTGCAGAAAACCCAGGTTTTCAGCTGTGGCCATGTGGACAGAGGCTCATGTCATGGCCCAGTGTCTTTCAGCTGGATTTTGCGGTGGTCTAGTGACTGCACTCAGGGGTGTGGGGTGTTGGGGTGAGATACTACTGCCAGAAAGGGTGTGCATCAGATGAGGAACCCCAGAGACACAGCATGGGGTGGTGGAGTAGAAGCAGACTCCTGTCATGCAGTGAAGACAGATACCGAGACCCTGATCCCCTAGGGTGAGAGTGAGCAGGAACCCAGCTTCACCACCCAGGACCACCTTCCCCTGCCTGGGGCTGTGCAGACTGAAACCCGGAGACCTGCCCAGTGCTTTCAGTGACTTTCCAAGTCATCCTTTGAGTTCTAAACCTCTGAACTGTGACCATAACTCAGACCAAATCCATCAGGAAAACCAGGGCCCCAGGAAAAGGCTGTCAGCACCACCTGCTCTCCGTGGGCTGCCCGAGGATCTGCCGCACTCATGCGCTCCTGTCACTGTGTTGGTCAGCACTGAACTGGGGCTGGGCATGCTCCTATTCACTTGATTTATGCTCTTTCCCTGCAGATTAAAATATGCAGAAGTCTTGTTACGGCACCTGAGCAAGGTAAGCCAGCTGCTTCCCTGATCTGCCCAGCCACCCACTTTGGGGACCACTCTGTCTGTCCCGAGCACTTCTACTTGCAAGGCCCTGTACCCTCTGGCAGCTTCACCTGCTCTCTCCTGCTTGTGCAGTCTCTATGGAACCCGACACCAGCACCTGCCACCTCAGGAAATGTCTATGTCGCCACTCTTTATGTGGGGAGATGCAGGGAGCCCATGGGGACAGGGTCACAGGCTTTTGTGTTTTGCATGCCCAGAGGAGAGAACTGGAGACAATCTGATAGGATGGGGTATGGAGGGGCTAGCTAAGGAGGAGCAGACACAGGCCAGCTGGGGCAGAGGGCAGAGAATGGTCTGGGATCCACAGGGCAGTTGGCCAAGGCAGGGGTGACCTTGGCCTAGGCTTCGAGTGCTGGGCAGAGGTCTCATCCTACCTGTGGGCTGCAGCAGCTCCTTGGCACAGATGGCTTAAAAACTCAGATGTACACACTTCTTGGGCAGGAGGAGACACGTTGAAAATAGTTACAGTGTTGCCACTTGGAGGAGCAAGCTGAGAAAGCAGCACATTAGCCAGGTAGTCCCAGTGGGAAGCTGGAGTCTAGGCCTGAGGCCGGCCCAGAATGCCAGGCACTGCCATGTCCACGGCCAGAAGAACAGCAGCTTGGCTGGGCCCGGCCCTTACCCTATGCTTATCCTCACTGTAACTTCCCAGCCCTTTACTGTCCCAAACCAGGCTCACCAAGCTCAGCCTCAGAAGTATAGGAGCACACAGCCGGGAACTCAGCAGGGTGGGGTGAGCAGGGTTGCATGATCCCCTCCCAGAAAGACCACAGCACGAAGGTTTCTACTCACCATGTTCCTCAATGTTGCCCAGATCCCCCTATGCCTGCCACAGCCCCAGGAGAACAGTGCAACCCAGCCCTTCCCCTGTGGGCCTCCGCACACCCATCACAGATTTGGTGGCACACCGGAGCTGTGTGGCCTGGGATGCTCCAGGGACAGGTGCAGGCTGGATAGATGCCTGGCAAGGCGGCACTCACTGCTATCTGGATCCAGGTGGTTTTGCCCTTTGCCCTGGCTGGTGCTCTACCTTCAGATGCCTGGAGCTTCACTGCAGAGCCATGTCCACCCAGCCCAGGGACACAGCTGGCCTTGCCCTGTCCCCTGGGTGGTCACAAGGTGGAGCAGGACAGAGGGCACTTGCCTGCACTTGACATCTTGGAACACGTCACCTCATACCCTCCACAAGTCTGTTTTCTTCTGTATCCCCCTGGCTCTGATGCCAGCTGTGGGCGGCGGATCTCAAGCTGGGTATTTTCTGGGGTTGTCAGGCTTGTTGTCCCTGTTGCCCTTCAGACCCAGGTCACTTGCTCACACCTCCTCCAGCGAGTGACAGAGGTACCTTTAAAAGCCTGTCTCTGCCTCAAGTAGCAACTAGCTGTTCCCCTTTGTCCACAGCATTTGGTTTTTTATTTGTTTTTGTGGAACAAGGAGTAGATTTGGGGCCTCCTGCCTTCAGGCATGTGTCACCCCCAAATTGCCCCCCAGTCCTGTCTGCCTGGCCTCAACCAGCATAGGAGGGGGCACAGTGGAACCTGAGAGCCCCCACACAGGTCCAAGGGTCAGTTCAGGCTGTGCTTTTGAGACAAAAGGGCCAGCGCAGGAGAGGAGGGAAGATGCTGTCTGGATACCACCACTCCGGATGTGAGTGACTATTTCAGAGGCTGAACCCCGGAGGAGTGGGGAGCCCTGAGCCCCAGGCCCAGCCCCAGCAGAGGGATCAGCGAGAGGAAGGTGATGAAACTGTGCGCTCATCACAGGGTCCAGGGGGACATGGCTGGCAACCAACGCCAGGTATTGCGACAGCATTCCTGAGCTCCCTGGGGCCTGCCCCCAGGGTGCAGGGCAAGGTTTTAATTTTGTACTGCGTGGTGCTCAATGGCTGTGTGCTCATCCAGACTCATTCAGACGAGCAATTTAGTCCTGACCTCTAGTCGGAAGCCCTTTAGGGAATAGGAATAGTAGCACATGGTGTAAAAAGCATCTGTAAACATGCGACGTCCCGGCAACGCCAGCAGGGACCGCTCCCTTCCAGGAAGTCTCACTGGCTGTCTCTCCTCTCTGCCTAGCACTGCCTCCTGGCTCTTCCTTCCTCCCTCACTGTCATCAGATGCTTTTCCCTGCACACTGTACTTCCGATCAGCCAAAAGATTCACAGCTTCTTGTAGGTTGCAGGAAAACCCAGGGCAAAAGCTAGGAGGAAAGATGTCTGTGGACTGACTCAGTCATCAGGGAGCTGTGCACGTGCTGGTTAGCAGGAGAGAGTGTCAAACTGCCTGCCCTTCCTTTAAGTGCCAGTATCCTGCCCTAGCTTGTGGGACAGAGCCTCAGGCAACTGCTACTGGCCACTCTCCTGTCCTTCACAGGTACCCTGGAGGAGGCAAGCAGGCTCTCTGTCCTCCCCAAGCCCCAGACCCAGAGCACCCGGACTCTCAGAAAGGTCACATGGAATTTCTGGACAAGGCTATGTCCTCCTGTCCTGAGACCTCACCAACTCCCAGCTTCCAAAGAAAAAAACCAAAAAGACAGCAACAACCAGAGACAACCAGCTGCCATAGGCCATAGGTGGCTACTTCCGGGGTGGGGGGTGGAGGGCAGTTAATTGGCTCCCCATTCATAAATCCAATCACCCATCCCAGAGAGGCCCCCAAAACGTGGCGATGATGGGAGGAGTTCCCTCTGCATGTGGACTTCACCTGTTTTTTCTACGTTAGGATCATGGGTGACTCAGAAATGTCATCATGACAGCTGGTTCTTCCCAGGGTCCCTACCAAGGAGAAGGTTTACCTCTTCCACCTGGTACTTACAGCCCCTAGCACAGCAGGACCTTGTGATAGCCATACTCATGTCCCAAGCACTCAACTCTCTCAGAGTCTATGGTCCTGTCCTCATGAGAACTCTTGCAAGATGAGGACAAAGTGAGGCTCTTTTGCCATCATCCCTAGGACACAGGCCACCCCCCCTCCTGTCCCCTTCACTGCCCTATACAGATTTGTGTTTTGCCCTCAGTCACCATGGCCACTTCCCTGCAGGGCAGTGGCATTTCTTTGATTGATGGCACCTTAAACGGGACAGGGGCAACCTGGGAGCCGAGCATTCTCTGGGACACACGGGAAAGGCCTAAACATACTCCTTGTCAGGAGAGCAGACCTCACAGGCAGGGCTGTCCCAGGCCTGGGGACAAAGGTACCTTGAGGTGGGCTGCATGAGACAGGGCATTCCATGTGGCAGTTGGTCATCATCAATCGGGCTGTGTCCTGAGGTATGGGGAGATGACCAGGTTTGGAGGCTTTTCCCACCGTGTCCCCGTTCTCACCCTCACTGGTCTCTTTACTCAAGCTTTCCACTCACTGGTCTGGCTGATGTCTGCTCTGTGTCCTATGTACAGAGTGCCCAGACTGTGTCCCTATACAAAGCTCATCACCTATCCCTGGCCCAAAAAAGGGGCAGGAAGTGGCCCCTGGAAGAACATGGGTTCACAGACTGCATGCACAGTGGGCAGAGGGAGGGCAGGCATGGCAGGGACTGAAGAATTTTCCTTTCTGTGGGGTCAGGGTGAGTCTAGGGCCTCGCTTGTGCTAGACCAGAGCTTGGCCTCTGAGCCCCAACCAGCCCCTGGCATCAGAGTTGATGCCCTGGACTTGAGGCTTCATTTTGTCTGTAGCCATTGCTCCTGACCTTGAAGTAGGAAATTCATTTGCAAGTAGCAAAGAACTTGGCCTCAGTGTAATCCCCAGTACCTCTAACAACCCCATGGCTCCGGCTGTCAGCCAGCAGCCCTGCGCCTGGAGGCTGAGTCCTCCATGGCAGGAGCAGCTTTGGTTTGGAGAAGGGACACTAGGAAAAAAGTCTGGCAGCCGTGCCACTTGCAACACCTGACTTAGTCGTTCTTGTTATTTGAGGTGGAAAATTGAAGTGATCACATTTTTTTTTCCAGTTAGAAAAGCAAATATTATGTTTTTGTAATAAATGCCTGGTAGCAAAATTGCCAAGGTCGCTCCTCGCCTCCCGGGGCGCAGGTCAGCATGTGCAAACACAAGGGCCCTCGCACCCGTGGCTTCCTGCGGGGCCAGCTGCTCCCACTCTGCACACTGGTCTGCAGATTCCTGTCAGAGCAAAGCTGAGTTTAGAGTCTCACTCATCAGTTTTATACTTTAAAAAAATGAAATTCCACAAATGACACCTTTAAAGATAGTAAAGCCTTGAGCTTGCAGAAACATAACTCAGGAGAGCGGCAGCCACACATGTCTTTAGAAGTTGGGTCTGCAGCTCCTGAGAGTCCTGGGTGGGGCCCTTGGCCTTGTGATGCGGGTGGATCCCTGGACCTTTCGCCTTACAAATGCGATCACACAGATGCTGAGAGCCGTGCAAGTCCGTCTTCCTGATCAACTCCATCGCCGCCCCGCCCACCACTGGTCCCATCTGTTGTGGCAAGCAGAGGGTTATGAATCCTTTGAAACTTACTGTGACATCTGTATGTAGCTGAGTACTTTATATTCACCGAAGAGGTCATTCAATATACAGCAGCCATTGCTGTAGCTGTGCTCCATATCTATGTATGACGTGCATCTTAAGTGAATGTTTCTCGTGTTTTCAGTATGTGTAAATAGGAAACATTTGATAAATGCAGTAAATTAAGTTTATAATGCATCATTTGGTTCTTGTTTTACTGCTTCATTATTTAATCCCCCTTCCCCCCTATGTCAAGGATGGTTCTGAAGTAGTAGAGACCTGCAGCTAGCCCGCCCTCCAGACATGAGTGCACATGTGCGTGTGTGCAGGGACACAGGACACGCTCCAGGTAGCTTGCTGCTCACTGCTGACACAGCCTCACTCCATGCCACCCTCTTCCCCCTCGGTTCCAACTGTGACGATTTATTCCATGGAGACACAGCACTCAGGTGCTATATGTTCCTGTTGGTCTCACAGTTTCTAGGAAAATAAAGTTTATCTCGGCATCTAATTAACAAAGTGGTTTGTATTTTTATTGGACAGTTATTCAAAATGTTTTTAAAACCAAAGGCTAAACATGTGTCCAACCTGGTATTCTGGGACCAGAATGAGGATATTCACATGCACAGGCAAAATTGACCTGCCCGGCTCCAGATACCAGCCATCATGCTGCGGCACAGCCCCAGCCACTGCCTGCATCCTGGGCCACTCCATGCTCTAGACAGCACTGGAATGCTCACAACACCGGGCAATGGAACTCGTAAAACCCTCACTACTCTGTTTAGGAAATGCTCATCGAGTACTTGTTATTTGCAAGACAGATCAGTAGCCTCCAGAGAGCGGTCCTGGGGTCACAGGTGCAGATGCAGAGTCTGAACTGACCAGACTCCTTCTCACATGTGGTGGATGGCACAGCCTGTGCCACAAGGACAACGTGCTTTTAGCACCTTGCTTCCGGTAGGAAGCTCACTGGGAAATGTGGGGTCTCTGTGGCAAGAAGCAACAGGCCCCTGCCTGGACCTTCAGCCTTCTGCTTTGACTCCTGTCCCCAGCCCCAGTTCTGTTGCTCCCGCTCTGCCTTCCTTCCCTACCAGGCACAGCAGCAGAGGTAGGGTGGGGAGCCTGAGCCAGGCCACGGTGGTGCTCAGGGAAGCGGATGGGGCTCAAAGAGGGGGCCTGGGACCACACCTTGTGAGGGGGGCTCCTTGAGGCTGTGCCTGCCCCTCACAGCTCAGGTAGGGAGGACCCCGGAGGGTCCCCTTGGTGTGATTCTGCAGTGTTTTTTAGATCTGGTTGTTTGGAAATTAAAGGCTATTACAAAAACTTTCTTACAGTAAAGAGAAGAAGGCTTTCTGAATCTCACCCACTTCCTGTGGGTAACCTAGTCAATATCCAGGCCATGTTGTGTGAAACCAGCAGAATTCCAAAAGGAACTAAGCTCACAGTGGCCCCCCGCCAAAAAGGACATCACTACAAGCAATGTTGTCATAGGTCCATCTTGGTCTTTGGCTGGTGACACAGTCTAAAACAAAATACTCTCAAATTACCCCATAGCCACAGTGTAATTCTCTGAGTGTCCTGAGAAAAGAGAGAAGTTGTTTATCTTCCAGTGAGGAGCTGCGGACACTGTACCTGTTCACTTCTGTGTGCATTGCCACTCATGTCAGGGCACTGTGCTGGTGTCTAAACTACACAGAGGCCTCTTCAATTCTTTAAACAATATCAAGGAACACTCGTGTCATTTGCTTTTCCTTCTATAAATGGACATAGCTTTAACTTCATTTCATTTTTCAAAACAAAACATGAACAGTGTGGAAATGGAACACAGTGAGTCTCACCATGTGTATTTGGCTTATTCAAGGCTGGAATCTGTAGCTAAAGCGCAAACCCTAAAGACGTCAACTCTCTGGGCTTACAGGGAGAACAGTGCAGCTCCAGGCAAGAGCTAAGCTCCATGCTTCTTGGTGACACCTCTGTTCAGCAGCTATCTCTGTGCCTCACCAGTGCCTAGGCTGTTTGTTGAAAATGCCATTGGCTTCCTTGTACCTTTTGGCCATTGTGAAGGTGTCCCTGAGGCCACCTTGACCAGGCACAGCTTAGCCAAGGTGCTCATGGCTTGGGAGCCATCTTTCTCAGGAGCCTCACCCAGCCTGCTGTAGAGCAGAAAACACTTAGAATTAACCTCCACTGCCATGACTCCAGAATCCACTAGGGAGGAAACTTCTAGAGGACAGAGGGTCCCTTCTTTCCTGAAGAATGGAGCTTATGGTGAAGCCTGGAGCCCAGGCTGGAAGGTCTCATCTTAAGCCCTCACTGTAGTTTGGTCAAAAGTATGTGTCACCCCCTGAAAGGAGGCCCAGAGGGAGAAGCAGCCATGCCAGGGCCTTGAATGCCAAGAGAGCTGCCCTGGAGCGCAACAGAGAAAGACTTGCTTTCAAAGCCTGGGGCAGCAGTTTGTATGCTGCTGTGGCAGCTTCTTTCCCCTCCAGACTCAGGACAGGACACCAGATGGTGGTGACAGCACCTAGCACATGGCAGCTCCCCCCTGGCCTTCAGACACCACACCAGGTGAGCTGCTAGATGAGCCTCCTCCCGGAGAGCGAGATGAGGGAACTTAATTCTTTTTGTTATTATTAAAATTTTAAATTAAAAACATTTGGAATACCTTTGTCTCCATAACCTAAGTTGGATAAGATGAGAAGAGTCAGTCTTTGAATAAGCTGTCACATTGAAAAATATTTGCTTGGGGCTGAGGATTTAGCTCAGTGGTTCCAGCACCTGCCTCACAAGGGCAAGGTCCTGAGTTCGATCCCTAGTACCCTCTTTTCCCAAAAAAGATTAAGAAATATGTTTTTTGGAGCACTTGTCTGGAGGGCACAGGGCCCTGGGTTCACTCCTTGGGACTGCAAGTTAATTAATTAATTAAAGATAAGTAGATGGTAGATAAATGACAGATGCAGGGGTGGATATAGCCTCAAATATTTGTCTGGAAGAGTCTGCTTTTTATAGAACAGAAATAAGAAACTAGGAAGCATCATTTCTTTTTTGCAGTGTCAGAAGTGAAAAACACTAATTGGATTTTTTTTTTCAATATTCACACCAAGATGTGCTGCCATAGATATCAGGCTATGTCATGGATGTAATTGGAATTTCTGTTTAAAATATCATTTTAAGAGCAACAGATGCATAAATAATTCTGGAACAAGAGTGTCCTTCCCGTGTGCCTCGGTGTGACTCAATCTTCCGTTGATGATCACATGATTGCTGAGTGTGACAGAGGATGTGTTGTATGAATAGGCCCCACTTGTCAGCTTCTGGTTTGGCATGGGGTCCTGGGGCCTGAGCTCAGCAGTGTGCTTTTTTGCAGAGGGTGTGAAGATGAAAGGCTTGCTATTAGAGATCCTGAAATAATCGTTTTGGCTACAGAAAATAGCCAAGCCAAGAAAAGCTTTTTTCCATGAATACTCACAGACTGCATTATGCTCCCAGGACAGAGAGGTGAGCACTTTTGATCAATATTCCCTGAGAGATGACCACGGGCTAGGTGCACACGCAGCCTCGGTGACACTGCTCCCTCCCCCAGATACAGATCTGCCAGTGTCTGCAGAGACCTCTCCTGCACCGGTGTGTAGGACGAGGGTGCACATTTAGAGCATCAACAGCCTCCTTTTAGAAAATTCCACCCCATTTTTTCCTCTGTGTTGCTGGCTGATGGTGGGCCCCTGGGGATAAGTTATTCCTAGTCTTTCTTCAGAGAGGTTTCAGTTTCTTCATTTCAGGCACCACAAAGAACAACCCCTCTCCAACTATTTTGACTCAGACACAAGGGCTGGATGTCCATAGGAAAACTTCCTCCTAATCAGGCAGACATTTTATACATATACGAAGTAATGAGTCACAATACTTTCCATACAAGATTGATGTGAAGACCAACTAGAGAAACATAGTCAAGCCAGAGTGCAGATCTGTAGTTGATTCTCACTGTTGACTGTGACTCATCCAAGGCTGTCCTGAAATACCTCCCTCTGGTCTCTGTGCACAGTCTCCACTTCCCTACAGCACAGAGACAGATCCCCAAAAAAGAAACTTCATGGCCTTTTCTAATCTAGCCTCAGAAGTCACAGTGTTCCTTCTGCATTCTAATCTAGGAGGCAGTCAGAAACCGTTTTGAACGAAGAGAACAGGTATAGCCTTCACTTCCATGGCAGGTATGTCAGAGAACTTGCAAAAATGTTTTAAAACCTCAACCACATGTCACTAACACTGTATAACATTTAAAATCAATTCTCTGACATCTTGATATTTTTAAAACCCAAAAAGCAATGATGAGTTCTTACAGATACTTGACCTGAATAACTCAGTCAGTTCTGTAAATTACTGTTCTTAGAGTCAATACATCTCCTGGCTGCCTTGTTTCATGTCCAGGAGAGTCAGTCAGAATTTGGGGTTAAAAGATCCAGGTACAATACTCAAATTGCTCATCCATTCAAGTCCAATTGCATCTCATTTTATGATGCTGAACTTCCTCCATGACACTACTGAGCGGAAAATTCCTTTCCAACCCTCACTAGCACTGACCACATATCACATCGCTTCCCTTTTCCTCTCCTCTGGACCCACACTCGTGGAGCTTTGACTAGCAGTCAGGTACCTCAGACCAAGCTGTTGGAATGATGTGACTCCTCATAACTGAGCATTGGCCTTAATGGCAAGCCCATATTCCATTCCACATAGCAAATCCAGCTGCAAGGGTGGCTGGAAAGGCAAGTTTTTGGATTCTATCTGGACTCAATGGGTGGGAGATGCTCTGAAGATAGGAGTATGCTCCAAGCTGTCAGGCAAGCAGAGAACAAAATTACTGTTCACGCCTACTGAGTGCTACCTTTTACTACTCATTTTATTACAAGCAGAAAGATGATTCATAACTTGCTGCAAAATGGTAGAGACAAGATGATAAAAGTAGACTTTTGTGCTCCAAACTCCTAGCACTTAAACAGCCACAGCATGCTGGGGTAGCAACTGGTTTACTTTGCACATGAACTTGTGAAAGTTCATCGTAGTGGAAGAGAAAGAACATTATCAAAATCTGCTCCTTCTAGAAGCCACAGTGTTGGCATGCTCTTTGAAGCATAAAATTAAATATCTTATTGAAACATTTTCTCAAAATCTAGTAGATTCTGAGTGTCAATTTCGATTTGGAGTTGATGCATTTGGCTGAGGGATGCAACTGAGCCTCTCAGCGGTCCTTTTTGGACCCGTTGTACTCAGGCAATTTCTTTCTTTCTCCTACACTGGTTGCCATGATTCTCATATGTCCTGTTAACTTGCTTGCAGGTAAAGAATAGCAAGATATTTCCACAGCCAAGGGCTTATAGAACCAACATGGATAAGAGAGCTGCACACGAGATGAGGTTGGGAAGCCAGCCTTGAGTGATAGCCCCACTGCACTACTGCCCAAAAGACCAACATTCACTATAGAATCACCCATCTCTCTCTCTTATGTTCTGCATCTGCAGCACATTACAACAATGCAAGACGTGGTACAGTGTAAGAATCGGACACTACAAACATGCCAGTGTGACTTAGTTACAATCATGGAACATTGAATGCACCTGGTTTTCTCATGACTCCTGGTTATTTACATTTGAAGATTTGTAGAAATGCACACTTTGAATTGTATACGTTTCAGGAATCTTGGTAACTGTTAGCTTAAAAACTGAGTTAAAGATAGAAGACAACTTTATTTCAGCATCTATCCATTTCAAGATAGTGTTAATTCACAAGCAACAAATACCTTCCTGGCAACTGCTAACCTCCTTTACTTATGTGAATATTTCAGAATTTGGGCATTAAAATCAAGACCCAATGGAGGGGAGCAACTTTTCTATTTTTAGAAACATGAGTTAACTTTCTCATTTAAATGATCTGGCTAAAAACCCAGGCCTAGAAGCACTGAGACCAGTAAAAATAGTGATACTCAGCTTCTCCATTTTCAAGATTTAAGTATGTTAGGTTTCTATGTTTGAAACACACACAGGGCTGAGCAGACAAGGGTGGGAAATGGCGCTTTGGAACATTCCTGCACAATGGTATTGCCCACTGTGTGATGTTAGTGTCGACAAGCCTTTTCTATAAACATCCAAAAGGTAAAAATATTTCTGACTTCATTAGTAGTATAGTCTCTTTCACAACTATGAAACTTGACAGTGCTATGGTTATCTTTCAATAAAACTTTATTTACAAAACAGACTGATCACCACATTTTTTCCAGGGGCCCTGAGCTTATCACTCAGCCTTTTCTGTTATAATGATGATCTCTGTCTCAGGGAATGATTTTGATGGTAACTGTAGAATCCCAGTGTAGTCTCAGAATGTCTCAGACATATAGTTACTGCTACAAAGAAGTCAAGGTGATGTCAGATGCATTTTAGTTTTTTTGAGTCTTCTTTAACCTAAATTACTAAATTTAGAAAGCACAGAGCAAGGAGAAAACTGCCTGCTTTTTCGTGTGAATGGAACATTTTTTATACAAATGTGAAATCTTAATTTCTTAGCTGTTCATCCAAAGGATTTAAAAATACAAATTGTGTTTGATGATTTATGAAAGTAGTCACATGAAAACCCTCAGGAAGATCGCAAAGAAAATGATCCTGTTCTCAAAGAAGCAATAGAGATTTTCTGTGGAAAAACAGGAGGGAACGGAGTTTTCCTTTGCGGTGTAAAATATGGATGAGATCTATTCCACTTCCGGCCCTGGCAGTCTGATGCTGGGTTCAGCTGCTTTATCCCTGGCCTGTCTCAGTTGGATCATGTTCATGTACACTATTCTTGTTGGCTTCTGAACATCTCCAAATAACAACTTCTTTGCAGCAGTCTTCTAGAATAGGGAAGGCTCGTCTTACATAACCCAGCAGACAGACAGCAACAGAAGGATCTGCAATCAACTGACGCTGCGAGCTTTTAAATGGCGATACTGGACACGTGTGGCACCGCCCACATCTCATATCTTTTCTGTTCTTTGTGCTGGGAGGAAATTGTAGCCTATTTTTTCCCTTCCCATAAAAGAACCCTTTTCTGAAATCTGCCCTTTCATGCACTAACACCTTCTCAGTGTCCTATCAGATTGAACACTCGATAGCTCTTTGGCTCCCTCGGTCCATCCCATCACCGACAGGTGTGACTGGCTGTGTCTGAGAAGGGGGCATCATGCCACAGATCAGCCCTTTGCATCAGAGACAAAGCAGATGTTTCATTCAAATAAAAAGGTCTCCTTTGATGAGTGAACGAAGAGAATGCCTAAGGTTGAAGTTTCCGGCATTATTGTTTCCCTGCTGTGCTATGTTTCACCTACTGGTTCAAACTAAATGGAAGGAAAGTGGATGCTTGGGCTCTGGGGGAGGGGAGGTACAAGGGTAAACTGGATCCTGAGCTTCTTACAAGACATCAGTATGATATGCTGGAACCCTGGCTGTTCAGCATGACCCCTTTGTGTGTGCTCCTGTGTACGCTGAGCACTTTCTGGGCTTAGTTTCCATTTAGTGATGTGCTAAGGTGGTTCATCCCAATAGGATGGGCTTAGAGCAATGAGTTAAAGAAAAAAGCCATCAATCCTGATGCTTTGTGTGGAAAAGCCACCAGGAAGACCACACAGTGTGAAAATCTTCAAACAAGACAAATGCGGGTGCATTTACCCTGTAACCCATCTGCTTGCCATGCAGAAGAATGTGTGCATGTCCTGAATATCCACTTTCCAGATGCAGAGCAGCAGGCCCACAACAAAAGTAGCTGGTAGACGAATGATGACAGCTGAAGTGGGGTGGGGTGTATTTGGGGTTTGCAGAAGATACTCACGGACCTCAGATCAGATGTTCCAGGATGTCTCATGATTTGGAGAAACGTATCAGGCCATGGCACAAAATAATGATAATTAAAGGAGTTGAGCAGGGCAGATTTGATCACCAACATTTTGCTCTCCCACCCAACTGTAAGAAATTGATTTCCTTCATCTCAGAGTCCCTCACGGGTCCCTTGCAGCTGACATCTTTCATCGGTCTCTGTTGCTGTCAAGACCTCCTCAGGCCTGTTACAATTTCCCCTGCAGTTCCTCATAAGGGATGTGTCCAAAGAAACAAGAACCATTTGTCTTCAGAAAAACCTCTTGCCTGGGAGGTTGCCTTCATGACACCAAAGCTTGTAGCTAGCTGTTTGCACAAGATGAAGGGTGTTGAAAATTATTGACCGGTTTCCTTAGCAACCTCTGAAGGACACAGGCTCTCCCAAGTTCTCCCAGTGCCAAACAAAGATTCCCCTATTCATGAGGCTCATTGGACATGTGAAAACTCCTCCTAGGAACTTGATGGGCCTGGGCTTGCTTAGAAATGCTGGCAGATGGCATACCAGGGGGACAGGATGAAGCCCAAGATGCAGGCGTCTGGGACTTGGGCTGCCCTTCCCAGGCAGCCTGTGTGGTAGGTGTTTGTGAAAAGCTGCTGGGCGGAGACACTCTTGTCCCCGCACCCCCACCAAGTGTCCTTGACTTGCCCAGCCAGCCCCGACTTTATGCTGCTGGGGCACCTTCGAGGCACAAATGCTATATTTCAAACAGGCATTGATGGGTCCACCAAATTTCCCCAAATCCTGCAATTTGGCCAGAAAGAAACAGTAACTTTTCTGGAGACATAAAGTTGAAAAATATTTTTTTAAAAGATGAAATATAACTTGGAAATGCATTTGGCTGCTCTCATTCTCACCTGTGCGGATTTTCAGACAAATACTTTTAGGTTGTGGTGCTCAAACACCAATCAAATATTTCTATAACTGAGGGCTAGAAGCCCAAGGTCCTTGGGCCACCACCCCCTGCTCCTTGCTTTGCTACCATGCATGTTGCTGAATCTGTCACTGTCACACAGTCGTGCATTTTGTCACCTGATAGGTATCTGTCTACAACTTGGTTTCCTTCTCATGCTTCAACTACCAAATGTTACAGATTTCTCTGCCCTGAGCATTAAAAAACTAATCTCTCCTAGCTCTGTAACAAGCTAACTGGGTGACATCTTTTGCCCCACACATGAGGGTTTAATTGCCAGAAATTTTCTCTATAAGACCAATATGTCCATTCTACAAAGATGGCAAGTTTTCCTCAAAGTAAGCACCCCTCAGGCCAGCAAGTTTAGAGTTGAGCTAAATGCCACACAGGGCAGCCTGCAGACAGAGGTCCTGGTCTGAGTGAGAGGCTCTGAGTCTCTTCACTTCATCGCTCCAGATCCTACAGGCACCTCCCAGGAGCCTTACCCTGGTTTCCATATGAAGAGCCAGAGCTTGCAGGAAGCAGCAAGACAAATTCATAAAGCCCAGGAACCGCCCAAGCTCCTTCCAGGCACGTGGCACCGGATGAGTCTCTATAATGTTACCTGTTCACAAAAATCACAAAGAAACTATTCTGGTTTTGTCCATGGACTGTGCTGGCTGAAGCATTTGGTCCAAGGGAAGAAAACAGGTCAGCTGGGGACCAAGAAGCTCTGGGCCTGTCTCAGGCAGCAGAGGAGAAATGCGGCCTCCTCGTTGGCCGTGTCCAGATGCCGAAGGGCCAGGCAGTGCCCCCTGTAGCTTGGGTCGCTGTTTCTCTGCAGGCCACCCTGACATGGCCTCCTGTATCATCCTAGGAGCTTCCTGCCTCAACAGCCCAGCCCAGCGCCCAGGCTCTGCAAGGCACGATCGCCCTGTCCATGGTGCTACCCGGCAGCGGGGCCGAGGTGAGCGCTGGGAACGCGGTCCCAGCCCGGAAGTGCTCCAGTCAGCCTTCGGCCAGCCTCCTTGCTCCGGGCTGCGGGAGCTCCAGCTTCCTTAGTCCTCCAAGGAAAGCAGAGCCAGCACCCAGGAGAGCGCTAAAACAGCTTGTCCAGAGGCTCACGTGGAACTAAGTTCTTTTCACCATTTATTCTATCATGTTTGCAGGGTAATAACGAAGTATGGTGGTACTGGCAAAAATCAAACCTGCTCTTCTGTTTGTTCCCTCCTTCGTTGTGTTGCTTTCCCTGACTCCTCACCGAGCCCTTGCTGTGGGATGCAGGGGACACTTGGCTGGTATCCAGCACCTGACCTGGGGACTTGCAGCGAGTTCTTGAAACCTGGGCTTGTTTGTGAAGACGGTGCCTGCCTTCCAGCTCCATGTTTTGTGACAGGAATCTTGTGCGCTTTTTACCTAGAGACATATGGAACTGAGAAGAGCTGGTCTCCTTCCTAGGTCTAGTCTGTTAACTCAAATTGCATTACCTGGATATAAAGGGATCAAGGTTTTCTTTTACACCACTCAGTCAACTCCATACACTACAGAGTTCTATTTAGCATATCACTTAAATAAAATCAGGGTTCTCTCTTAGAAAAGGTATATTTGGTCAACTGTAACAGCAGTCTACCATGTATGCAGGTATCTTCTGGGGAATAAGCAGTCACACTGGACTGAGGGCGACTTCATCTGGCCAAGGACAGAAGAAACTGGCAAGATACCATTTCTGCAGAAAAGATAGAACCCTGGGCGAAGGACAGAAGAAACTGGCAAGATACCATTTCTGCAGAAAAGATAGAACCCTGGGTAACTGGGTTTTAAGAAAACTTTTTGGGCTGGGGATGTGGCTCTGTGAGTGGTAAACCACTTACTTGACATGTGAGTCCCTGGATTCCATCCCTAGTACCAAAACAACAACAACAAAAAACATCCGAACAAAAAAATCCCAATATGTTCATTGCCATAGAATGGATTTTGTATAATTTTTTTTCAAAGTTTGGGAACTCTCATAATGTGAAGTTGATTGGCAAGAATATTTTTAAATCTCCCATAATTCTTCAGGTGGGGCCAGCTACAGCCTACAGATTCTCTTGTTTCACTCCAAGTGTTTAGGACACTCCAAATGCTGCCTTTGTCTGCCCTTACTTCCCAGATTGGTCGAGTTCAGAGTCTTGAGTTGTAAATGTGGCTGCCATTCCCCTGAAGGGCTTCTACTTCTTTGTCACAGGAGGAAGACTATTCAATGTTCTCACCAACTGAGCTCTTACTAAATACCTTTCCACTAAAACTCAAGGCTGAAAATCCAAAGATGATGTCTCATCCTTTTTTCTTTCCACTTCCTTCTGGACTACACTTCCCACCCTGTCCCTGCTCCTCTCTGAAGGTCCCTTTACTGAGCAGATTCAAAAATATCACTGGCAGGCAAATGCCAGGAGACAGAGGCTTCAGGAAAAAGAGCACAAAATCCCACCACAGGAAAGGGCAGCACAGTGGTGATGTTTAGCACAACTCCTTTGCCAAACATTCAGGACAGGACCCACTCAAAAGATTCACTGGCGGGCGTCACAATTGTTCCTTAAAGAGTGAGTGACACATAACGGAAAACACAGTAATTACCTGTTATTAAATGTAATACCCCAAACAGATGGTGCTCCAGTTTTCCCTCAAATAGACTGCTCACCTGATTGGAAAATTATTTCAGAGCCCTTCTTTCAAATCCAATTGCTTAACTTCTGTTTCACCCACATGGGAACGGGTTTTTTTCTCTTTCTTTGGAAATCTAACCGTAAAATCCTTCTTCTTCCTTCTCACTGATTCTTAACCCCTCTTTTTTTTTATTTGATGAATCACTGTTACTCTGAGCCCCAAATTAGGAAAGGGAAAGACTCTTTGAACGAAAGTGTCCCTACATTGCTGTGGTGAAAAGGTTAGATTCTCGTGCCTTAATTAGATGTCTCTGGATCGTCCTTACCCCAGTCCTGTCCAGCACATTTCTAAGGCACGAAATCAAACTAGGTTCCACATGGAACCCTGGAACCCGCCAGGGCAGAAGCCAGAAGTTCAGATTTGGTTCTGAAAAGCCACAACTCTAGTGTTGACTTAGATCTTTTTCTTTACCAAAACTAAAGATGGTTTTTCCAGAAATGCTCAGAAGTTCTCTTTGGAATCCCTGTTGGGACCATGGATGTATAAATCAGCCCACTACACTTTGACTTTGAAAATATTTTATTTGAATAGTAAATATTTATACAGTTGAAACAGTTCTATTGAAGCTTTCTATAAATAGCTAACAATTAAGAAAATAATGTATGTAGAAAAGAGATTGCATTTAAAAGTAAGAGCTGTCGGTTGTACACAGGCCTCAGGGGCCCTCCAAGCAGAATAAAATGGTAGGTAGTCTGTAATTCCCTCAGAAAGGTATAAAAGTTAAAACTTTGAGCAGATCCCTTTAGAAAAAAAGGCTCTCTTCTAAAATGCACAGTGAAATGTCAAGGGTGGCAGGAAGGAAGAGCGCACCAAAGAAAAACTGCAATCAAATAATATCATTTTCATAATTAATATAAATAAATAAAGAATAAATAACAATTACTCATAAACCAAAATATACATTTAGAGGGAACTCAGATAGTCCTACCTCAATAAAGATGATCAAACCAAAAAGCCTTAGGCGAGACATTGAGGCAGTTACTACAGCATCTTGTCAAAATTCCCTACCCGCCCTCCCAAAACATCCCAGACAGACAACAGTTGAAGGCATTTGTGGCTATACTAAAGAAAACTCTTTTTAAGAAATTTGATTTGTTCACATACAAAAAGGTAAAGCCAGACTCCAGCAGTTCACAAGCCATAATAAAGCTAATCATGGGGGAAATTCGATTTACAGCCTGTGAAATATAAAGGCATTTATTCCTCAAGATTCACCCAAAAACAACCCGTACGCTACACACAGAGAGCGGAGATTGGTAGGCGAGAGCAAACCGCATTTCTAGACCATGAACACAGCGAATACTAGCAAGAAAAGCCGCTTCGCCCAGCGGCGAGGGGAAGCGTCCAACCACGAGACACGCGAACAGCTTTCCTCCCTCGGAGAGAAAGAGGTGGACTCCTGCGGCGCCACGGAGGGGGAACACAACGCAAAACGGGGGTCCAAGAGGAGTCACCACGAGAGGACTGGGGTTACCATCACGCCACACCGAGAGAAGCAGAGTGGACACTTTCACCCGGGGTTGGGTGCCGGGCGCGCTCTCCGTGCGGGTCTCCAAGCGAAGGCACAGTTCTAGGCGCCTGGGTGCGGGTGCGCCCTAGCAGGCGGGGCGCACGGGCACCTGCAGAAGGATCACCTGTCTGTTTTCGGATGGGTGGCACTTGTTGATGTGCCGCGTGAGGCCAGGCGAGCTGTAGAAGGTGGCCGGGCAGTACTTGCAGGGGAACACCTGGGCGGCGTGCAGCAAGCGCAGGTGGCGCTCCTGGGCGCCCTTACTGGGGAACGTCTCCCCGCACACTGGGCACAGGTGGCACTCGGCAGACGCGCTCAGGCCGAGCACGGCGGCCGCCTCGCCGTCGCCGGCCGTCTCCTGGGGCGCCTTGTCGTCGGGCCCAGGGTACAAGGCCAGTAGGTCCTCGGCGGCGGAGGTCGCGGGCGGTGCGCCCTTGGCCTGCAGCGCCTGGTGGTGCGCCAGCAGGTGTTTGCGCAGATAGGCCTGGCGGCGGAACTTCTTGGCGCATTGATGGCACTCGTACAGCCCGTCCTCCGAGCCCGACTCGGACACGCCACCGGGGCTCGGCGTGTCCCGGTCGCTGCCGCCGGCCACTTCCCGAGCCTCAGCCCTAGGGGTGGCTTCTGACTCGGGCGCGCGGGGGGCGGCGGGAGCGGGCCGTGGCTTGTGCCAGCGGCGGTGCGAGGCCAGGTTGGCCGGGCAGCTGAAGACCTTGGCGCACTCGGGGCAGCGGTACTCCACGCGCACGATGCGCGAGCACTTGTGCTGCGCCAGCGCGAACGGGTCGGCGTACTCCTCCTTGCACAGCTGGCAGATGAACTCGCCCAGCGGCCGCGCTGCGCCCCCCGCGCGGCCCCGCGGCGCCTCCACCGGGCCCTCCTTGATCTTCAGCCCCAGCACGGGCGACGTGGTCACCTCGTCCTCGAAGTGCAGCTTGCGGATGGCCTTGGGCTTCTTGGCGCCAGAGGCCTTGGCAGCTTTAGCCGGCGGCTCGGAGGGGGGTGCGGGCCGCTTGCCCGGGGTGCGCAGCGCGGCGGCGGGGGGCGGCGGGGGGCCCCGGGCGGTGTCGGCGCCCGCAGAGAACGCCGTGCCCATCTTGAGCTCGGCGGGCGCGAAGAGCAGCGCGTCGCCGCCGCAGGTGCCGCCCGCGCCCGCGCCCGCGCCGCCAGCCCCGGCCCCTCCGAGTAGCGCAGCGGGCGTGGGGAAGGACTCGGCCGAGACCGGGGATCCCAGGTTGAAGCTGCGCTCGAAGAAGCGGTGCCTCTCGTGCTCGCGGCTCACGGGCCGCGTGGGGCTGTAGAGCGGCGCGGGGTGCGCGGCCTCGGGGTTGCCGAAGTGCGCGGCCCGCGGGCCCGGTGGGGGCGGCGCGCAGGCGAGCGCGGCGGTGAGCACCGCATGGGCGCGCTCGGCGGGCGGCGGCAGCGGCGGGAGCCCGGGGCTAGGCGCGGGGGGCTCGGCGCGAGCACCCCCGCAGCCCGGCGACAGCAGCGGCGCGCGGTCGCCGTCCTCGCCGCTGCGGACGCGGTAGGACACAGGCGTGGACTTCTTGCTGCGCTTCACCAGGAAGCCGCGGGGCATGGTGGCGCGGCGCGAGGGCGCGGCCGCTCGCTTGCTCCTCCGCCGCCCGGCCGCCCTCAGAGTCCTCGGCCCATGGCGCGGGCGCGGCGGCTGCGGACTCGCGTGGCGCCGGCGAAGGCGGCTCGGCCCGGCCCGGCTCGGCTCTGCGGCCCGCACGCGCGTCCTGAGCCCGGGCCCCGCCGCCGCGCTCTTTTAACGGGGGGAGGGGGCCATTGTTCTCGCCTCCCGCGTGCCCCCAGCCAATCAGCGCGGCCGCAGCTCCGGGGCGCGGGTGGGAGGGCCGGGGCGGCGGCGGGGGCGGCGCGGGGTCGCGTAGGTGCGGCAGATGTACCTGAGGGCGCGGGCCCGGCGCCCCTCCCGCCCCGCCCGGCGCCGCCACCGCCCCGGCACACGCCCGGCCCCGCCTCCCTTCCCGCTCCGCTGCGCCTCCATGGCGGGGCGCACGTGCCGCGGCTTTGTGTGGCTCCTGCGGGGGGCGCGGCGCGGCCAAATGGGCCCGTCCATCAGCGCGACACTGCGCCCCCCCCCCGGGGCAGGGACTCCCCGCGGGTCGCGGACGAAATAGCAACAAAGGGGGAGACGGCCCGAGATGTGTCAGGAAGGCTCGAGCTGCAGCCGGGGCTGGGGAGGACCGGGTCGCGCAGTGTCCCTGGCGGCCCAGGACGCGCGGCCGGGACCCGGTCCTGCGAGGGCTGCCTCTGCGCTGTGTCCAGGCCGGTGGCCTCTCCGAGTTCCAGGATCGCTTCGCCCAGTGCTGCACGCGCTGGGCTTTAAAGGAACTTCGATTTTTTTTCTAAACTTTATCTTTCTGTTTCCTTTCTTTTTCTGTTTGCAACCCCAGAGGCCCGGGACTGGCGTCCTCGCAGAGTTCTGGCCATTCTCTCGGGCCCACCTTGCCCGGCCCGTCCCCGCAGCGTCCGCCCGAGCCCTGGCCAGCGCCGTGCGCCCCCTCGAAGCCGGCTTCCGCCCTCCCGACGGCGCGGCTCATACATTTTCATTCCGAGCGGGCATTTTGTCTGCCGGTTGACATCAGATGCTAAATCAAGGGCTCTAATCAAGGCTTGTAGAATAAAGGGGCCGCTTGTCTGGGCGCCCCCCCTCCCCGAGCCGTGCCCCCTTCACCTTTGTGAAGGAAATTAACCTCCCGCTATTGAGAGCCCGTCGCGGCCAATCTGGACGCAAAAGAGACGCGTGCTGCCGGCCGAGGGGGGGTGGGTAGAGGGGGGCAATCTGTCCTCCGAGACTGGCTGCGGCCGCTGAGGGGACGAGCCTCCCCGAGCCGCCAGGAAAAGAGGACAGCAAGGACCCCCGCCCCCAGTGTCGCCTGCGAGGACCCAGACCTAGCCTCCGGCGCTCCCTTCCCTGCCCCTCCTCCTGCCCAGCGCCTGGAAACACAAAAGACAGTCTCGGGGGACAGGGCCAACCCCCAGAGTACCTAGTGGCCCCCAGCGCCCATCACTGGGAAGCAAGTAGTATGCCCACATAAAATGTCTTAGGTTGTAACCGAATGTCACTTTATTGAAAGAGAAGGAAACACGTTTTTCTGCGAAGTTGTGCACAACCAGATGGATTTTTGCTGACTTTTGCTTTATTTAATTCCACTGAAGGTATTTAATTGTTTTGGGGTTTCCCTCTGAAAATACCCTGGCGTGGAAATTAAGCATTTTTTTTTCCCAACAGAATCCACATGAGTAATCAGTTACGCTGGGGACAGTTGCTAGGGTTAGTTAAGCAAGGGGTTCACCAGGAAGAGAGATGTTGGGTGATTTAATGTTTGTTATTTTTTTTAAAAAAGCACTGAAAAGAAACCTAATGGGATATATATTTTAAAAGTCTCACCCTTGTTTTAAAGAGTCTGTGGTGAATTCTAGTTATTAAAAAAGTTTTAAAATGAATTTGTTTAATGTGTAAATATGTTCAGTCTGAACGTAACTGACTTGACTTCCTTTCCCTTTGGAGCGCTGATTAATACTGCTGACGGAATTAGAAGTGGGAAGATTCCGGGACAGCGTCGGCCAATTTTATTTTCTAATCACGCATCCCATCTGGGTTGTGTGATAATAGGACGGAGTAGAGGCCCATCCCTTCGTCCCCAACTAACCCGTCCCCCAACTAACCCGCCGATATCAGGTCTTCTTAGTAACACTCCTTTCATTTAACAGCTAATAGGGAGTTAGTCTCTTAATGAATCTGTAAAATATAGCAACTTCTCTAATTGTAAGGGGGTGGGGGGTGGAGCGGGAGCCCCACACAATACCACCGCGACCAAAATAATAAAAACAAAATCCCCGCCCGAGGGAATTCCAGCCAGGCCGGCCGAGGAGCTCTAGCGAACGCTGTAGACAGTGCTCAAGCTCAAGGAATCTGTTTCTTGTTCCAGTCTCCCAGCAGAAAGGAGCTCTGCTTTCAGATGAGCGCGATCAAAATAAATGAAAACTGGAAAAGTACACGAACTGGGAAGTAATTTCAGGACCCAGGGCGGAGGGCGAGCTAGGCCTCGCTCAACGGGCTTCGTGCGGGGCGCGCGGCTCCGGCAGCCCAGGTCCGCGGCCTTCTGCGTGGGTTTCTCAACACCGTGGGCCGCTGGGATCCGGACGGCGATCGCAGTGTCTGCCGGCTCCTGGAAGAGCCGAGCGCGCTACCTCGCGCTCCCGCGGCCTGCTTGGCGCACTGAGACTCAGGGTAGGGAGCGCGGAGTCGAGTCGGGCTGGGGAAATCTGAGCGGTGATTCGCCCCCACCTAGGGACTTCGCTGAACAGAGGACTAGGGGAATCCACGGCGGGGACCCACGTGTCCGTCTCCCGCTCCCAGGCGGCTCCTCCCTCCCCGCGGGTCCCTGGCCAGTGCTTGGGAGTGAACTTCGGGCCATTGCAGCCACCGCTGTGGTTCTTGCTCCGATGGCTTTGGAACTGGAAGCCACCCCGGGTGTGTGCGGCTGCCGTCGGGTTGGGGGCTGGCGGCGACCAACTCAACTCGAAATTTAAGTGGAGACTAAGGAAACTTTCTAGAAAGTGCTGCTGCCTAGGACTCCTGGGGTGAGAAGAGGTTGGTGCCCTTTGGAGACGTCAGTGGTTTGTCCTTGGCGTACCAACGCGCTCTTCCTTTCTGTTGCAGACCTTTCCTCTGGCTTCTGAGAAGCCCCCACCACACTCGAGCGTCACCGTCCCAGGCCTGGGACCAGGACTGCGAGGGGCTGAGGAGGAGCGGCTTTGTGTTTGCAGGAATGAGGGGCCCGTGCGTCCCGGGGCACGCGAGAGACACGCGCAGCCCAGCCGCCCCGCCCGAGCACCGCGGGCCCCAGCCCCGGGCCTGGCCTTTGTCTGGCGCATTAGCATAAAGCTGCCTTGGAACCTCCGTTCAAATAATTCCACACAAAAGGAGAGTGCATGAAAGAGAGCGAACAAGGGCGAGTCCGCAAGGCTGCCCGGCCTCGGGCGGGAGGGACCCGCTTGAGTTGTCGCCCAAGTGTCAAGTGCCCCTGGCAATCTGCTATGCGCCCATTATGCGCGGAGCCCGCAGGGTGCTGCGCCTCTTTATCCACCCCCTCCCCCGGCCGTACGTGCTCCGTGAAGGGCCCTCAGGGCTGTTTGTTTTTGCCTCAGCGGGGACTGTCCCTTCGGAGGGAGGGGACAGAGGGCCCGGCTCCTCGAGCCCCAGTGCCGGCGACCAGAGCCGGAAAGCACAGCCTGGACGGCTTTGAACGTGGGCCGCCGAGGGTTCTGCTTTCCTGCCTCGCTGCAGAAAGTGGAGCCCGGCCCGGCCCTCCCCCCTTCTAAGCAGCCCCTGGCGCACTTCGTGCCCGCCTGGTGTGCGCCCTCGCAGTGCCTCGCTCTGCACTAGGGACCAGCCCGGCCCCATCCTCTCTGTCCTCGGCGTTTCTCTTCCCTGGCTTCTCCCAGGCCTCGCTTCCCACCTTCCACCTCTTCCTCCACGCTCCCTCCGCTATTCTGGCTTCGGTTTCCCCTCCAGCCCTGTCGCCCTCCCTTCTTTCTCCTTCTTTCCCTACTGTCTCCCGGCGTCTTCCAGCCTTGCTCCCCTCTCCCACTGTCTCTCTCTCTCTCTCTGTCTCTCTCTCTCTCTGTCTGTCTCTCTTTCTCTCTCTCCCTCTCTCTCTCCCCCTTCCCCCCCACCAACGTGTGTTATTTTATTTGTCTAGAGAGAGAGCCTATTTGTTCAGTGATGTGTGGCCTCCTGGTCCCTGCTTTAATGGGGGCCGCGGAGGCTTGGTTTCTGCGAGCATTAGCATACAGCTGCGGCTCCGCGCCGGCCCTGCTTACTTTTTATCCTGGCCTGATCGTCACTTCTCAACCAGAAAACAATCAACAGCCCTCGCAAGGCGACTTTCCAGCCCCTCTGCTGGGCCTTAGCTGATGCTGGCTCACTGTGTCTGTCCCTCTGTGTCTGTCTGTCTCTCCTTGTCCGATTGCCCCCCACCCCGCCCATGTGGATCGGTGGTTTCCTTCCTTCTCTCACATTATCTCTTACTTTTCTTTCCCCTTCCTTCCTGTGATGTTCGAGTAGACTAAAACCATAATGAGCCGTTTCTGGAAAGGAGGCAGCTATACTACTGAAACCTGACATCTGTCAGGAGATCTTTAGGGGCACTGGCCAGGCCAGGCTATGGTGTGTGATTTGAAGAAATAAAACTTTGGAAAATTAACTTGACTGTTTTCTTGCTGTTGATCTTTGCTTGAAACTGCAGGATTCTGGGATCAGGTGACGAGCTGGAGATGTTCTCAGTCCGTCACCACGCGGCACAATAGATGGGAATTTCAAGTGTTCCCGGTTCAGCATGAAGAATTCCAAAGTCCAGGCTCTTGGAAGCCCTTCTGCTTGCCAGGCTGTCATTAACTTTATTCTCTGAAAGCTCTTAAAAATAGCCAATTCCAAGCAATGCCTAGTGACTTCAGAGTTCTTATTCTTAGGAAACCTGTTCTGCAGCGATCAACTCTGAGGTCGGCACATATATGCTAGAATTCTTAGATTCAGGAAATAATTTAGCATATATGCTAAACTGCCTAGATTCAAGAACTCTCTTTCTAAGAATGGGACAAGGATTAAAATAATAGCACCCGGTCCCCTTTCTAGGCTGATGTATGTTTGGGATGTCTTCAAATGTGCCCCGATGCTTACAGCTCCCAAGGAAGCTTCTTAAAGGGGAGAGGAGGGAAAAGTGGTTGTTATCAAATTTATGCATGCCTTGGTATGAAGGCTGACATTGTCATTCGGGCCACTTTTATGTGACTGGAGGCTTTATCATGGTAATTCTTGGTCACAGAAGTGGTAAGTGTTGATCCTCTACTGAAGCCGCTCTGTTAATCTTCGTCCCAGGGTTCCAGGGCCCATTACAGCAACTCTCTCATTTGCTGATGAGTTTGACCCAGGTCCTCTTGGGGAAGGGACAGAAAGGGATCCCCGGAGCGGGCTCTCGCTCACTAGCCCCAAGTGGCTGGCCGTGTGGTGGCTCTGAGGGGCTGAGACAGATGGTTTCCCATCCTGGGGATGCGGGGTACCACGGGGAAGTGCTGAGCTCACCCCCTAAGTGCCCTGCATTTGGGTAAAGCATACATGTGAAGGAATTAGTGGCATTTATGGCTTGCTTTTGTCTGCCTAGGAAAAATCAGAGTCCAGTGTTGTGGAATAATTTTGCTTTTGAGAAGTATCAAGCGGCATGGAAATTCCAAGTAATTGAGTGGTTTGTGGAAGGAAGTTGGACAATGTGTGTAAGACCAACTACGACTTTTCCTAAAAACAACCATGCCATTCCTGTCAGTGTGCCAGCTTTTGCTAGAAGTTAACATACATACAAAATATCAACAAAAACTGGGATTGTGTTCATGAAAACTTTAAGTGCTGCTGTCAGTCAAAAACCTGTGTTACACTACACGCTGAAAGAGATCCAAATAAATGAAAACTATCTTTTGTGTGGTCTGGGACAGTTCCTGAACTCATGTGCTTTCCAGAGGGCAATTTGCTTTATTTATTTTTAAGACTGGGTTTCTGATCAGCATTATAGGTGACAGGTACCAGGGGACCCCTTCCCCCCAGTGAAGCAACACTGCTCAGGTTCAAAGAAGATGAACTGGATTAATTTCCCACTAAACCCTGTGTGGATGAGGACCTTCCAGTTTTTCTCTGGCTTTGTGCTCCTGATGGAGACTATGAATTAAAAATACAGGGAATGTGATCACAGCCTCAGTATTTTGAAAGGTCATGCAAGATTTCCTGGCCAATGAGTCTGTCTAATATGAGGCTACATATTTAATTTCTCATCATCTGTTTTCTAACTTTCCCTTCTGGACACATGATTTATTATTATTATTTTTTAAATCATGCACAAGTATTGCTGGTTAAGCATGCTAAGAGCTAACAGAATTCATAGTAGAGGACTCCATGGACTTACACAGAATCATATCCACAGTAAAAATAAGTATGATCTTTTATTTGCTAAAATGAATTATTCTGCCCAGAGACAGGCCTGGTGTTTGTAAAAGTCTCGCTGCCCCGGCGGGATAGTGATGCGCTGCCATGCGCCACCTACTGGGCCAAGCGGAAACTACAAGGCCTGAGGATTGACAGGATGCATGTTCCAGCAGGGTCTAGATGATGCCAGGCCACGCGTACATGGGCAGGTGGTAGCGGTTGTAGTGCAAGTAGTCAAGGATGCTCTTCTCCACCAGGGGCCGGTAGATGCTGTCCTCGAATACTCTCTTGAGGTAATTCCTGGGCTCCTCCTTAAGGATGAGTTCCTCGTCTTCTATCTGGCATACCAGCTGTTCTATAGAAGGCCGACCCTCCTCCTGCAAAATACACACAGAAGTTACCCGGGCTCAGCACCACAGTAAACAGGAGTTGTGCTAAAATAAAGATGCCTCTCAGCCACTCCAAATGGTACTTTTTTCCCCTAGATTTTAGATTTGGGATGGAGTGGGTACTTCGGATCAGGCCCTGGGCCTCCCATATACTAAGCAAGCTCCTGCCCACAAGCTACATTCCCAGGCCTTTTCACTCTGAGACACGATCTCACAGAGATGCTCAAGCTGGATTTAAATTTATAAACCTGCCTCAGCCTCCTGAGTAGCCAGGATAACAGGTGTGTGCCATTGTGTCAAGCTCTAGAAATTATTATTATTTTTTAAGGTGGTTTTTTTTTTGT
>PVIR01007341.1:0-10970 GCA_004026965.1 Petromus typicus
AGTGCATGAGAGTCATGATCTTTATGTGTGTACTTTATATGTAATTTCAATATATTTTATTAACTGGTTTATGAGCCTGTCTTTGCAAAACTAAAATATCCTGCAGATAATTAAATAGGATGATAATTTAGTGTCATCCATGCATCTGAGTAATACAACCAGAAACGAACAGAAGTAATTGGTATTAGTCTGTTTGCTTTAGCCATTTTATTAAGGATATTGGACATACTGACCATTCATTGGCTTTTTCTGAGGACCGTACAGTCCTTGGTTGGTTTAGTTTGGTGTATCCTCTTTATAACCGCAGCAAAACAAGCAGTGCCAGTTGATAGCCAAGATGGTTGCATATTTAGTATAAAAACATGACCCACATCATAGTATTAATCCTCTAATAGTTTTGAGCCTTTATTCTATTGACCCCGACGTTAATAAATTATTAACTTCATGGGGGAGGGTCCTGTGGTTTTTGACAAGTTTTGTGTTGTTGGTTTGTTTGTGAGGGTTAGTTTGTTTTGCTTTTTTGCAACACGGTCTCAGTGTATATTCTAGGCTGGCCATGAACTCATAATCTTCCTCCATCAATATCCAGAGTGCTGGGGTTACAAGTGTGTACCATAATGCCAACCCCAGCTACTCTTTGGAAATAGGAAGTAATGCCCAATTTACTACTTCTGCAACAACCACAGATGATCAAAACCGAAACTACTCTTAAAATGTGTTTAGTAACCTAAAATATGCAGAGCAAAAGACTGCAAAGAGATTCACTATCATGTGGATGATCTGTGAGTTTCTGTGTTTCATATGGAGTAGAAGTATTAAAATTAACCAAAAAGAAACAAAGGTCTGAAATCAGCTGGTTAAATGTCCAGAGGCCTAGAAGTCTGCATATGTTATGTTACTTTTTTGAACCATACAGTCAGATCGCAGTCTTCAAAGTAAACATTTTCTACTCACTTGACTGCTACTTCCTCCTCCTCTGCAGAACAGCGCACAGCACACCTCTGATGTCCCCTGAAACTAATGATGCGTGTACAGGATTATGTTTGGAGGTTAAAATAGCAGTGGGCTCCTTGAAGTGGCCACTTGAGTTCTCTGGGCTCCTGTCTTTTCCCTCAAGTCCACATGCCTTGACTCAGCTGAGAATTACTTAGGCTTTCCCTCAATTTGTGGTTGCCAAGTGTTGCCGTTGGCAACTTTATTATTCAGATGTTAATTTTTCGTTGTTGTATTTTTTCTTCTTTTTTCTTTTTTTTATACAGAGTTTTGCTCCGCAGTTCAGGCTGCCCTTAAAACTGCAGTAATTATCCTGCCTCAGCTTCAAGTTGCTGGGGTTACAGGCATGTGCCACCACGCCTAGCTTTAGCTAATTTACATCTCGTAAATTCCAGGATATTCATAAATGGCTAAAATAAGAACAAGACTGTTACCTGTTCAGAGTTTAGTATGGTGCTGTAATGAAGGAGGTGGAATATAATGCTGAAAAGAGGCTTCCCAGACTTGAGAATAAGGTTGAAGAGAGATTATCAGAGGAGAGAATATTTATAGTAAGGAAAAAGAGCCAAAGATAGTGAAACGTTATATTGGTCAGGTAGAATACCCTTTGAAAAAACTTAAATCTGTCTTTTCTACTGGAGGTTCAGAAAGAATAGAAGCATCACTGAAGCACAGGATACAGAGGTAGTAATTGTTGGGTGCCTTTTATTCCATATTAAAAAGTAGACCATTGGGTTGGGGAGTTATCTCAGTGGTCAACTACTTGCCTAACGTGCACAAGGCCCTGGGTTTAATTCCTGGCACTGAAGGAAAAAATGGTACATCTGAAAGTAAAGTGGTCCTACATTTTGCTCAGTAGTAGTTATGAAGAGAGGGAAAATTATAGTTGCTAAGGCCAAGCCAGTTATGCTAATAGTCACTGTTCTAACATTACAATTCCTAAGAAAACCACTATAAAAATAAGCTTAATATAAATATCAGCAAAGGCTTTTTTGAGGCTTTCGTCATTTCAAAACAATGTAAAATTTTGAGTTACATATTCAATCCTTTCCTCTATATTTCAGCATTATTTCTGTTTTGGGTTTTTTGTTTTTGTTTTTTTCTGAAACAGTCCCGCTGTATACTTCAGGTTAACCTTGAACTTGAACTCACAGCAATCCTCCTGCTTCAGCCTCCCAAGTACATATAGCACAACCATCTCAGCATTATTGTTCAATAAGTTTCTTCATTCTTTCTCAACAATTTCTCAACATAAGTATTTCTGCCATAGTTTTCTCCACTATTTCTAGATCAAAAATATTTTTCTCTTCAGTGTTTCACTTTTGTATAGTTCTTTTACATTTTCAAAGCACTTGCACCATCTCATTTAGCCCCCACCGTTCCTCTGAGGCACATCGCATAAATGTGTACTCAAGTCACTAAATGAACAAAAAATCTATTAAGTGATTTGGTCCTATATGTGGCAGAAGCAAAAGTTGGACCCAGGCAGTGGTCCCTTCGTAGTCTGTGCTCTCACTTTACTCACAACTTTGGATTTCCACAGTTCATTCTATTATTTTTCTTATATTCTTAGTCCTGTTAACTTTCCTACCAGGTTATTACGATTTATTATTCCTTTAGATGTCAGCCTTCTCAATGCCATGTAATGTAATACATAGCTTTGTCAGGCATCTTGCTATTTCTAACTAGTGTGGTTTTTATTTCAGGCAGCACATGAATTAGTAATAATTGTGATCTCTCATGTCATGAGTACAGTAACTGTTCAAGCAGAGATAGTAGCTTAGTAGGGAGTTTATACTAGACCACTCACAAAATAAGTAAAAGGCCCACTTATGCAGGCCCCTGGACAGCCTGCTTTTGGCTTTGCTTTAATCTCATCTTTCTACCAAATATTGTTTCAGCCACACAATTTCTAACCAGTCTTCATAAAAACCCAGCTTTAAATGTGCTATCATTGTAGTACACACCCACTCCACGAATGCAGTTTCCTTATGTCACCAGGTTATACTTCTTTATTTCTCTTTTTTTTTTTTTTAGGTTTTTTGAGACAGGTCTCTGTGTAGTTCAGGCTAGCCCTGAGCTCAGCCTCAAACTCACATCACAGCAATCCTCCTGCCTCTGCCTCCCGAGTGCTGGGAATTCAGGCATGAGCCACCACGCCCGGCACTGTGGTATGTGGTACTGGTTGCTGCTGGGCGTGAGTCTTCACGCCCAGTATGGTATATGGTTACCGGGGATTGAACCCAGGTCCTTGCGCTTGCAAGACAGGTGCGGGAACCACTGAGCTAAATCTCCGGGCCCATATACTCCTTTATTTCTTGACAGTTTTCTCTTACTCTATAATACTTTGTTTGCTTCTTTGTTTTTGTGGTACTTAAGATTGAACCTAGGATCTTTATATGAGCTACATTCAACATCCACAGTCCCCCCCCCTTTTTTTTTTTTTGAGACAATGTCTTCCTAAGTTGCCTGACTCGATTTGAACTTGAGATCTTCCTGCCTCGGCCACCAAAAGTACAGGGATTACACTTCTTTTATTTTAATTCTGACCAACTTCAACATACACATAGTTTCTAAAGTATGGTTCCTGGACTGCAGCAACAGCAGTATGACCAGAGATCTTAAAAATGAAAATTCTCAGGCTCCAACCAGAAACCAAGAGTGGGACTTTGCAATCTATCTTGTAATTGTCTCCTCTTAAGCTTAAATTTAAAAACCAGTGTATTAGTAATCTTTCCAGCCAGACCTGGTGGTCATGTCTATGATGCCAGCTCTCAGGAGGCGGAAGCAGGAGGATAGCCATGGGTTTGGGGCTAGCTTGGGCTACATATACATAGTTCAAGGCTAGTTTGCACTACACCTTGAGACCCTGTGTAAAATACATGATCCTGCCAACAGCCTGAGCTCTCAGTTCCCCTATTAAGCCCCACAATTACGTCTTGCCCCTTCCTTGCCTGCCTATTACCTCAAAAATCCCAGCAACATTTAATTTGGATTCACCATAACCGGCAATAAACTGACCCTACTATCTCCCTCACTGCCTCAATGACTAACCTCTTACCTGACCGTAAGTCATGACTGTTCTCCTTAGTGGCTTTGACTTCCTGGCCTCTCAGATGGTACTCCTTTGCCAAAACCACATCCGTGGCTGAATCCAACTATCTACTCTGTACTTGCTCCCCTGAAGCTGAATGTAGCTGGAGAAACAAGATGACTATTCTTATTCTATATTCCTAATCAAAACTATAAAAAAAAAAAAGATATTGCCATCATACTGCCTTTTTTTGTTTTGTTTTGTTTTGAGACAGTGTGTCTCTTTGTAGTTCAGGCTAGCCCCGAGTTCACTACTCAGGTGAGTCTTGAGCTTACAGTAGTCCTCCTGCCTCTGCCTCCTGGGTGCTGGGATTATAGGTATGAGTCACCACGTCCAATACTGTGTGGTATGTGGTTACCAGGGATCAAACTCAAGACGTTGTGCTTGCCAGGCAGACACCAGAACCAATGAGCTAAATCCCTGGCCCTGGTTTTATTTCTTGACACAGGGTCTTTGCTAAGTAATCTAGGCTGACCTTAACTTGCTAGTGAACGGCGAATGGACTCAACGATCCTTCTGACTCAACCTCCCAAGTGCTGGGATTACAAGTGTGCACACCATGCCTGTCTTCTCATACTGTATTTCTTTGGGCCATGATTTTTTCCATCAACAGATGATCTTACTCCCTATTGATTAAGAAAACCTAAGCATCTGGAGCATTTCTGCTTCCACACATCTCCACAGCTATTGCCATTTTCACCCGTATATAGATGCAGGGGTGACTCATCTGGCAGCACTTCTGGAGCACTCCCAGCGTGCGTCTCCCCTTGTGGTAGACTCGCACTAAAGCTTGATGTTTGCCAGCCCACTACCAAACAGTAAGTTGTACACTTCAGCTGTACGAGAATTGTTCAGGTCCCAACCTCCGAGTCCACAGAAGTCACCTCATGCATAGATGATGAATAAATTAATTTATCCATTAATGAATCCACACCATTATAAATACAGTTCCCTCTGCCTCCATTCCTGGCTCCTTCTATCTGGCATGTCTTTGTTCTATTTTCTAAAGCAGTTACTCACCTCTTTCAAGAATTCTTTTCTGACTTTCCCAAACCACTTCTCTTTGCTCTCCTGTTGATGCTTCTTGAGCACACATCATTGTACTCTAATACTATATTTACATATATTTTCCTTGTAAATCTAAAGCTACTTAAGGTATTGTATCTAATTCACCTTTATAATCCCAGCCCATCACATTTGCTGGCTTGTATATAGTAGGTTTTCAAATAGTGAGACAGCAGGTCCTGCTCACTGTGTTTGGTACTGGGCTGATGAACAGCAGGGTTTAGTGGCAATCTGCCACAGAGTGAGACGCAGGCCTGAGGGACTCACTTCCTGAAGGCTTGGAGGCTGAGGCTGCTGGGGAGCGGATGCCAGCTGAGTCACTCCTGCATCTCAACCTCCAGCTCCACAACAGATCTGGATCCCTGATTAGCTATCCTTTCCTACAGAGCATGCTTAGCACAGGGCTGCCTTTGCATAAGGATAAGAGGAAAGAAGCAGGAAGTGGGCAAGAGAAGGTCATTTTAGAAAAGACCTATGGAGTGGCCTGAAAGCTGACAATCTCAGGAATGCTCGGGACAGAAACTGATCTGTACTTCCTTTTTTTTGGCCAAGCCTGCATAACCTCTGCATGAGGGAGTACGTGATAGATATGTCCACAGCAGCATGCCTTTCCTCATAGGATTTTATATACACAACATATAAATAGGTTTAATAAGAATTACACCTTGGACTACTTGCAGGAAGAAAGTTTATCTTATGAGGCTTCAGATTTTAATGCATTCCAGGGCTGTTGAATCTAAAAGAAACTAAAACATTGTGTGATACTGAATTGGAGCATACTTGTTGAAATAATACTGTCTCCCTAAGGACAGCCTGCATCTTTTTTTTTTTTACCTTCGTGCCATCTCTATGTCTCAAGAGGATAAAAAACTCTAGCTAGGCACAGTGGCTCACAGCTGTAATCCCTGTACTTGGCAGGTAGGGGCAGAAGGATTGCTGTGAGTTCAAGCTGGCCTAGGCTGCAGAGTGAGTTCAGGGCCAGCCTGAACTACAAAATGACACCTTGTCTAAAAAAATAAATAAATAAATAAAAAATAAAAAAAAAATTAAAAAAGGATAGAGAACTCTAAAAACAAGTGGCAGAATGTAATTCTAAGTGAATTGTAAGGTGAGTGTTGGAATAATGATTACCAACTTTAACAACCATGAGGTAAAGGGAAAAATACCAGGACTGGTGAAAAAAAATGAAAGCAGTAACTAAATAAAAATTCAGTGTAGCTGGGCAAGGTGGTACACAGCTGTAATCCCAGCACTCAAGAGACTGAGGCAGGAAGGTCACCAGGAGTTTGAGGCCAGCCTTGAATATATAGTGAGTTCAAGTTCAGCCTGAACTACAAAGCGAGACTGTCTTTTGAAAACCAAAATAAAAACATTATTTAATAAAAATGTTAAATATTAAGTCAAAGTGATATTTTTCTCATTATTGCTTTACTTTGAACCCTGTTATGGTTTTTTCTGCATTGCCCATGCTAGCATATTATATCTTATCAAGTTACTGCTACAACCTACAATGGGAAACTAGTATCAACTTCACCCTCGGATCCAGATTTTATCCCTATTGCACTGAAAGTAAACACTGAAGCCAAATGGCCCTTGATTTGGGACCCTTGAGTTTGTTTGCTCTGCCATCACCATCTGACCCCACTGCCACACAGCTACCCATTCCAGAAAGTCGCTGCCTCTAAGAACTGAGCAGTAAATCTCTCGAAGTTATTTGTGGAAAGGACTAAGGACACAAATCAGCAACAGAGTCCTGCCACCTCCCATTGAAACACTATGTGTTTTCCATCTCAACTGCAGCACAGGTCTCCTTCAGGTTAGCAGAAACCCCTCTGGTAGGAAGCTTTGGAACAAAATGTTGCCTATCTTACCTGTCAGTGCAAGATGAAATAAACCATTTGCCTGGGGAGAGTCAGAAGTAAAAGACTGGAATGCAGGGCTTGATTCCTGGCTTCCTACCTCTAACCACATCCTCTTTACTCTAAGATATTTCAGTTGGTTGTTGCATTGTGAGAGACAGGCATGGGGAATAGGATGATTTCGTTATGTTTTTATGCAGAAACACCTGAACTAATACATACAAGACTCTTCATTTCAGCTTTACTAGAATCAAGGGATGATTCGCAGTTAATATACATAACATATATTCATTTCAGCTTTACTAGAAGCAAGGGATGATTCGCACTTAATATACATAACATATATTCATTTCAGCTTTACTAGAAGCAAGGGATGATTCACACTTAATATACATAACATATATAAGACCCTTGGATGTCAAGACTTTTCCTGGGTCTTAAGCAATAAAGTTTGGTATATGTTGTTAGGGCTCAAAATAGAGAAGAGAGTAAGGCAAAAGAACAGAAGGTGATACCTAATCCTAAATGCTTTAAAAGTCTAATTAACCACTGATTGCTAACTACTTGGCTTCACTTTACTCATAATGTTCTGAAATAAATTCTCTGTTTTTAAACTTGATACTAGAACTTACTGGGGTCTAATTAACCACTGATCGTTAACTACCTGGCCTCACTTTACTCATAATGTTCCGAAATAAATTCTCTGTTTTTAAACTTGGTATTAGAACATTCTGAGGCAGAGGATTTAAGCTCAGTGATACTGTGCCTACCTTGCAAGTCCAAGAGCCCAAATTTGGTCCCCAGGACTGCCAAAAAAAAAGAAACTTGTATACTTTCACATGAGAGACAAATTTAGTTTTAGTGGGTGGGTGGCACAGGTCTGTAATTCCAGGATTGGGAGGCTAAAGCAGGAGGATCATCCACCCATTGAGGCCAGCTTGTGCTAATTAGTGAGTTCAGGCCAGCCTGAATTGCATTGTGAGATCTTGTCTTGAAAAACAAAAAGAAAGAAAATAAAAAGATAACAATTGGGAAATTTCCCAGTCAGTTATGATTGCTAGAGAGAATATTCAAATCCTTTACTCAAAGGTCTTTTTCAAATAATATATTTCTCATAGAATCTCTAGTTTTTCAACACTGATACAATCACATGTGGAAATCCATCTCAGAACTGGTAGCTTCTAGTTTCTCTAAGAATATCCTTCAATTAACAAGTTGTCCACCTTGCTAAGGGACAGCTTCCTGGAATTAAGACGGCAGAACCTGGGTTATAATTAACTCAGACTTCCTCCTCCTCTTGTACCTTGGCCATGACCTTAATCCTCACCTAGATTTTCCATCCTCTCTGTGGATAAAATTTTGTTCTAAATTAGATCAACTGTATTCTACTCCTGTTAGCCTATGATAAGTTGACACTGGTGGCTAAAGGGAACCTTAAACCAGTTTTGGGCCATACAGTTAGACTTAAACATCACTTACACAAAGTTAGACATGTTAGGAGGGGATACTATTACTGTTTTATCCTTTTTCTCCCTGAAGTTAAAAATAAATTATTACTAATGCTAAGTCTAGTGAATTTTTTCAAAGTAGTTTGGAGGCAAATGAAAGGTTTCCAATTCTGGGAACTGCAGCATTGACCATACACAGAAAGAATGACCAAAAAAGGATAAAATAAGAGGGGCCTTTCATGGATATAAAGTCAGGTTTAGATGATAAGCTCTGTTGTGTGTAACTTCTCTGTTTCTCATAACTTTGCAAGAAATAAAATTGATATATTAGAAAGTATAATCCTGCTGGGTGTGGTGGCTCATGCCTATAATCTCAGCACTGGGGTGACAGAGGCAGGAGGATTGCTATGAGTTCAAGGCTTGCCTGGGCTGCATAGTGAGCTTAGGGCCAGCCTGAACTACAAAGCGAGACCTTGTCTCAAAAAAAAAAAAGAAAGAAAGAAAGAAAATATAATCCAGGATTTTAAAGCATGAAAGCTGAGATTCAGAGAAGCTATTATGGACCATTACTGCTGTACAGTGTCTTCCTGAAAAGAAGAATCCTATCTACTACATTAAAGAGAAAAAAAAAAAAAAAAACCTATCTGGCATGAACTCAATTTTCTCCCTTTCACCTTTAGTTAATCTTTTTCTTCAATTTTTTCCCTTCTCTTTTTCTTCTTCCTCCTCATCATCTTTTTCCTTTTCCCCTTCCCCTTCTCCTTCTCCTGCTAATGGAGACTGATTGAACCCAGTCTCATGGATGCTAGGCAGGTACTCTACCAGTGAGCTACATCCTCAGCCCTTTTTAAATTTTATTTTGAGACAAGATTTCATTTTATCACCCAAGCTGCCCTTGAATTTGCCATCTGCCCAATTGTCTCCTCAGTAGCTGAGACTGTAGGCCCAAAATGCTGTGTCCAATATAATTCTGGAAACAAAAGATGGTTGTTTTTATTTTTTGGTTTTTTTTCTAAAAACTACTTACTGTGTAGCCCAGGCTAGCCTCAAACTCACAGCAATCCTCCTGCCTCTGCCTCCAGAGTACTGGTATTACAGCCATCACACCTGGCATTGTGGTATGTGGTACCAGGGATTGAACTTGGCAACTTGTAGGTAGACACTGGAACCACAGAACTAAGTCCCCAGCCCACTTTTGATGTTTTTGGATGCAAGGTCTCACTACTTAGTTCATACTGACCTTGAACTCACTATGTAGCCCAAGCTGGCCTCAAACTGACAGTGATCCTTCCTCCCTCCACCTCCTGAGGACTAGGATTAGAGACATGAATCACCACACCAGCCAAAAAAAAAAAAAATTTATTAAGTTTTGAGATAGGCAGGGTCTTTCTAAGTCACTAAATTTCCAAGCCTGGGTTCGAAGTAGCAATCCTCCTGCCTCAACCTCCTCGACTACTTGGATTACAAGCATGAGTGTCTCCACACACATGCCAAGAACATTTCCTATCTTTAAGAGATTCACAGTGTAGTGGAAGAGATAGCAAAGTAAATGAACAACACAAGTATAGTAATGTGTAAAGATCAACAATACAAGCCTGCAAGTTAGGCCAGACTTGCAAACACGCAAGATGTTCAAGAAGGCTGCTGTGAAGGAAAGAACGCCAAGTGGAAACTAGAGTTCAGCAGTGAGGACAAGAGAAAAATGAAGGGTGTTTAAGAGAGAAGGAACATGCCCCAAGGCAAGATCAGATAAGAGAATTCAAAGTACTGAATAAAATTATTTCCTTAAGGCAGGAACATGAGGAATACGATATATCCTGGAGCCCAGGGGGAAGGAGAGTTAGATGAAACTCTAAGGGATCTCAAAGGTGATAGGAATAGTAAAGTATTTTAAGGATAGAAGTTATATGGTCAGATTCTAGGCAGTTCAATCTTAGAACATAAGAATGAGAAATAGTGCAGTAATCCTGGAGACCATGCAAGTGTATTGTGCTATAGTTAGAAAAGGAAATGCGAAAGAAGAGGGGCCAGGGACTTAGCTCAGTGGTTCTGGCATCTGCCTTGCAAGTGCAAGGTCCAGAGATCACTCCCCAGTAACCACATACCACAATGCTGGGTGTGGTGGCTCACACCTGTAATCCCTCAGGAGGCAGAGGCAGGAAGATTACTGTGAGTTCGAGGCTGACCTGGGCTACATAGTGAGTTCAGGGCCAGTCTGAACTGAACTACGAAGGAATACCCTCTCTCCAAAAAAAGAAAGAAAGAATTCAGTTTAAGGACATATAAGTGAAGATGATCAACAGAGTATTGATTACATGTATCTGAAATTCCAAAAGGAATAGTTAGTGCTGGAAATGTCCTCATAGAAGTCACAGATACTTGGTGAATAAGTGATCCTGCTGAGAGAAGGCAGGCATTTTTGTGAATTTTATTTATTACCGCACCTAACACTGTGCCTGCAATAGTAACCAGTCAATATTTGAATAAATGAATGATACTAAAAATGGAGAG
>PVIR01007341.1:11070-35907 GCA_004026965.1 Petromus typicus
GCCTGTAATCCCAGCACTCGGGAGGCAGAGGCAGGAGGATTGTGATGTGAGTTTGAGGCTGAGCTCAGGGCCAGCCTGAACCACAAAGCGAGACCCTGTCTCAAAAAACCTAAAAAAAAAAAAAAAAAGTTGTCCAACAGTTTTGGCAAACATAATCACTCATGTCTTTTGTAATGGTTCCCGTGGAGGCAGCAGTCAGAAAATAATGGCTTGAAAGTATGTGGAAGATGATAAGGAAGTAGAAGCTATGAATATAGATGTTTCTGCAGAACCTTGACTATATGTTCCTGAAGCCGTGTGTGTGTGTGTGTGTGTGTGTGTGTGTGTGTGTGTGTGTGTGTGTTTGCTGGGAATTGAACCCAGAGCCATTGAACTGAGTTTTGTTGTGTTTTTTGTTTGTTTGTTTTTATTTTTGTTGTTTTAAAAATTTGAAACAGGTTCTAAGTTGCCAAGTTGCTCAGGCAGAATTTGATTCTCCTGCCTCAGCCTCTCAGAGTGTTGGAATTTCTGGTGTACATCACATGTGGTTTTTCTTTCCTTCTTTATTATTCCTTCACTTAAAACTAATAGTCCTATATTCTCTGTTTATTTTTTAATTCCCTTTCCTTCATAATTATATTACTGAGCTATCTTGCATTACCCTTCTTTTCTACAAGTAAATAGAAGTATGTGAGAGTATTTTGAATCTTCTTTTATTGGTTCTCTTAATGTTTCTCTTTTGTTTATTTTGAAACCTCAGTAGTCTGATAATGTATCATTCTAAGAGAGACATATGTATCTCACCAAATCGTTTATTCATTCCTTAATCATACATCCCTGCTTCTGCTTTTCTCATGCCCTACATTTAATGCATCTGCAAATCCTTCCTCTATTTTTGAGACTCCAATCCAGAGACTTGCATTATGGACAAGTACTCTACCACCAAACTATATCCCCAGTCCTGTATTTTATTTTATTTTATTTTATTTTTTGAGACAGGGTCTCGTTTTGTAGTTCAGGCTGGCCCTGAACTCAGCCTCAAACTCACATCACAGCAATCCTCCTGCCTCTGCCTCCTGAGTGTTGGGATTACAGGCGTGAGCCACCACGCCCGGCACTGTTTATGTGGTACTGATTGCTGCTGGGCATGAGTCTTCATCCCCAGTACTGTATGTGGTTACCGGGAGATCGAACCTGAGCCTCTACGCTTGTGAGACAGGCGCTGGAACCACTGAGCTAAATCCCAAGCCCCCCAGCCCTCTATTTCAAGAGCGATCATTTCAAATAGTAAGTCATATTTTGTCAGTCTTCTATTCAGAACCCTCCAGTGGCTTCTTACCTAATTTTAAGTCCTTCTATGATCTGAAACCATCCCTCAATCTCATCCATCCCCATTTCTTACCAGTATTCCCACCTTACTTCAGCAACACTGAGCTCTCTGGTGTCCCCTAAACATTCCCCAAACATGCTGTACACCCAGGCTTTTACATTGGCTAATTTTGGCTGGAAGCACTCTTCCCTCAGACAAATTTGGCTATGCTTTCATTTCCTTCAACATTCTGTTCCAATATGCCCTTGTCCCAAAGCCTGGCCATCCTCATCTGCTGCATGTCAGACTCTCTCAGTTCCTTATTCTGTCCTACTTACTATAGTGCTCTGTCACCAATTGACCTGAGCTAGTTATATATTTAATGTTTGTTTCCCTTCATTAGACTGTGTACACCTACAAACTCCACCTACCAAGAGCACCTCGCCTGGAGAGCAGAGATAAAGATAACCAAGAAACCATTCCTGCCCTTGAGGAACCCACAGTGAGTCACATAACCTAACAAGTAATTAGAATGCATTTGGACGCAGGTGTCTGAGTCCCTGGGAAGTGAAAGGTTTGGGTGGCAGTTAGCCTGGATGGTAGTTAAAATCATGAGATCACTCTAGGAGAATGTGAGAAATGACAAGCACTCAGGAGACACAAATATATAAGGGTGAAGGACATCCTAAAAGACAGATCATCCGGGAGGTGCAGAGGAGCTGCTTCAGCGGAGCCACAGAAGGTAGAGCAACCTAACCAAATACTAAGTGTGGAGCCAGGGATATCAGCAGCAGAGTACAAGCCTACCATGAGCAAGGACCTGGGTTTCTTCCCTCGCATTGCAAAACTAGCAATGATAGAGCAATGAATATAGACTAACAATTTTGTCCACATCAGATACTGTTGTTTTAAGCATATTACACTATCATGGCAACCCTGGGTTAAGCACCAGGGTGACCCCATTGTATAGATAAAGGAGACTAATTCACCTACACAGGTCTGTCCACATGCCCTTGAAAAAATAAAGATTTGAACCTAAGATCAAGAGCTTAAAATTCCAAAAGAAGTAGTTAGTGCTGGAAATACCTACTTGGAAGTCACAGGCACTTCGAGAAGAAGTGAGACTACTCAGTCCCTCTTCTGCATTCCCTGCATTCCACTGGACACCAAATTTCTAACTGCTAACTATCCCTGGAACCTGTCCTTATTCACCACCACTCTGCCCTTTACCCATAATTCTGGCCCAGTGCATATGGATACCGGAGTCTAAATCACTGGGAAGACATCAGAAATATCTTAGTATCTTTTGCCCCTAGCCTCGCCACCAGCCTCCCTTCTGACTCCTGGATGCCATTGTGATGTGGTACTCATTCTAATAATTCAGTCCCAGCTTGAAATCTTTCCATTTCCCCCAAAACCTTTATGATATAAAATCCAAACTCCTTAATAGGATCTGATTTGTCAACTTCTGACACTTTCCCACATGTACCCGCTGTTCAAATAATGCTGACAAACTCTGTTTCTCAAAACCTTATGCCTTTTCTCATCCCTGGGAACATTTTGAGACCTTGTGTTATGTTTGTATTTAATGTTTATGTTTCCACCTTGACATAGAACCTGGGACAGAATGAGACTTTGCTAAATAAATAAAAAGACAAAAATCAGAAGGGACAAAAGTTGAGAGTAAGGACATCATTCAGAAGTCTGCTACAGGAGTACAGTTTAGAGGCAACTAGGATCAAAGGGAAAGAAAATGCTTTTGTGTAGCATTTCCTTCAGGTTTCTATAAGATGAGATAATCATAGTCAAATAATAATTATGCTTATAATTTTTCTCTCTTTAAAAAATATGAACTTTGGTCATTGGTACAATTTTAAATGAAGATAATTTAACTGATTTTAAAGAAAATGTGAAACAGTAGCAGCAACAAAAATAGGCCAATACATTCAACTCCCAAAATCTGACAGAACAAGTCCCCTTTGCTATGAACCCCAAGGATTAAGAGTGAAGCTGGGAAAGGTCATTTATTATCATCATCATCATCATCATTATTTTGCTTTCAACAATTTATTTAACTGAAATGCCATACACTGACTTCCATTCATTTTGATACATCTTGTCCCCATGGTGATTTAGAGGATCTTCAGGCCAATATAAATAGCTCATAAATAAGTGGCCACTTGGGTATACACCTGCACCATACCTCACATCTTTCAGCAAGAAAAACACTGTAGAGTAAAGCCCCAAAACAATTAACTAGGTGCAATGAGAATCTGCTCTAAATATTTGTTTCTGAGAAGGAAAGGCACCACACACCTGTTCAACTGAGAAAACCACTTTTACAGCACAGGACCATTTGGTAGAGCCTGGAACACTGAGCTGCTAATGAGGTGCTGCGTTGCAGAGCTACATCCCCAGCCTGTGCCGTGAATTCATAGGGAATGGTTCCGTTGACTCTAGCTCCTTCCCATCAGTTCTCACAAGTGTGCATCTCTGGGGTGGGGGGCATGCTGGTGCTCTTCCAATTTTGCCATGGTAACATTTGTGTGTCATTCCTTTTTGAACAGCACCCATTCTTTTGATGTCCACTATATCACCCTTTTTGTAGATTCACATGTATGTGGCCACAGGAACAAATTCATGTTCTCTAAGAAGCTCAGAGAACCTATACAAGGTTCTCTTCCTCTTTCCCTTTGTGTTTATAATTTTGGCAAATTACTAGAAGATGGTGGTTCTGGTCAAAAAGAAGGCAAAGAACATTTATTCTACAAAGATTAATTGGGATAGTATAGACTCTGGTTGGTATAGGATATACAAAGTATAATATACGTAATATAAATATAAGTAATACAAAAGTAATTAAGAAGTTATGTCTTGTCCTCAAAAAGTTCATGGCCCAAAACTTCTCTAGTCTTTGCCTTTGGACAAAGCTATTAGAATTTACAGAAACCCAGCTGTTTATACTATAGTCAGTATTTAGACCTCTATTAATGATAGGTGCAGCTAATTGTATATAATTCTTTAAGTTCAGAAATGGAAACTCAAGATACCAGGGCAAGTGCATCATTGCCTCCTTCATGGAAAAATATAATTGTATAATAGAATGAACTTGCTCCTCTCTCCCCAGAAGAAATCAGCACCTAAGAACTCTGAGCAGTCCCTTGTTCAGTAATGATCCAACCTTCCTTTGGATAAGTTTAAATGACTCAGCCTCCTTGTCTTAGTTTGAGGACCTCTGGGACTACTGTACTAATGCAATGTGTCCATTTGGGGCTCCTTCAGAGAATGGAATTGAAGGGATAACTTCACCAATGATTAAGAAAATCCCCGAGTGGATTCAACCCTCAGCTCTGAAACAAAACAAAACAAACCCTAAAGGAAAATGGTTCTAAGAGAGAAGATACCAAGATTATGTCATTCAATTTTCATATCTTATGAAAATTATTAGGAAGTTGAGACATAACGAGGAAAGGGCCTTAGTTCAAGATCATCTAGCTGAAATTATTGGACCTGCAAAATAAGCCCAGATTTGAGACTGTGGGTTCATGTTAATTCCATTGCAATACTGGTTTGCAATGAGAAATCTTCAGGAAAGGGCCAAGGCAGCAAACATGTAGAGGTCCTTTTAAACCAGGAACAATTTGTGAGCTTGCAGAAGTGGCCAAAATTGGGCTGGGGTGATATAGAAAAAGAAAGTAAAAAAAAAAAAAAAAAAGAGAGAGAGAGGAAAAAGGGAAAAAATGGGCAAAATTTGGAGCTCCTTAAAAGTTTCCTTCTGTCACCTAGAAAAAATTTTAAATGTGTGCACTTTTTATTAGATTGGCAAAGATCAAGGTTAAAAAATTCTTTCAGAAAGGTCATGCAGAAAGGAACTCAAAATTGCTGATGAAAGAGTTAATTAATATAGCCTTTGCTAAGAACAATTTAGTAATACCTATAAAAATTACACAGCACAGCTGGGCGTGGTGGCTCCCACCTGTAATTCCAGCACTTGGGAGACAGAGGCAATAGGACTGCTGTGAGTTCAAGGCTAGTTTGGGTTACACAGTGAGTTCAGAACTATAAAAGGGAGACCGTGTCTCAAAAAAAGAAATTATGATGTACAGACCTTTTGATTCAGCTTTTCCAGTCTATGGCCATACCACCTGAATGTGCCCAATCTCGTCTGATTCAGCTCTTTCACTTCTAGAAAACTACACTAAAAATGTCTGCACATTTGCAAAATGATGTACATTCAAGATTGTACAGTGCAACACTGTTTGAAATTCAATAGATTGAAAATAACCTTATGTATATGGGTGTGAGGGCTCCAGGGAGGGCCTGGGAATGGGGAAAATAAGAATCAAGATACAGGTACAAATTCTCAAATGAGGAATGTGATCACAACATATTCCTCAAATGTACCAATAAACTCAAATTATTTAAAAAAAAAAAAACTTTAAGTGTCCACTGGTTAAGCTACATTTATTTCAAACAGCTCCAAGCATATAGAAACAGCCAATAGGAATGATTTCCCAGTTATAGTAAGTTAAATAATTGAGATCCAGGAAATGGGTTCAATATGCTTTCATTTATGGGAAAATATCTATATGTATTTGCTTGGAGGCAAAGACTATCTCTGGAATATTTATACAACAAACTGCTAACATTTGCCCCCTACAAAAGGGCAACTAAGGGGATGTGATATCAGGCAGATCCTTGTAATCCCAGCAATCTGGGAGCCTGAGACAAAAGGACTGTAAATTTGAACCCAGCCTGGGCAACTTGGTAATTTAGTGAGACCCTGTCTCAAAATAAAAAAAATGAAAAAGCAGATATATAACTCTGTGAGAAGGCTCTAGTTCTAGCTCCACTACCAAACAAACAACGTAAGTAAGATATGGCTAGGGACAGAGGAAGGTTGTTCAGAGCCAATGGAGTGAAAACTTCAATTCCATTGACATTTTAACTGCATGAATATATTAGTTATTAAACAAATGACTGAAAATTAGAACAAAATGATATAAAGTGCCTATGAATAAAGCATAGAATTTAATTAATTACTGATTAATTATGCTGAAAATTGAAGCCAAGGCCTGACGTATATTAGGCAAATGCTCTACCACTGAGCCCCCAAAATATCTTTTTATGGTCTGCAATATGGTTAGTGGATATTGGTGTTAGACCCTAGTGGGTTTTAGTTCTACTGCTTACTTCAAGACTCAGTTTCCTCACTTGTACAATGAAAAGAATACAATTGGTGAGCATTATTAAGTGCACATAAAATACTGAAGCACTGAATAAATGTTAGTGGTTATTATATGTCTGTCCCCAGAACTCCAACAATAAACCAAATTCTGTTTTTCTCTACCTTTGGGTGTTTTTTTGTTTGTTTTTTGTTTTTTGTTTTTTTAAAACTAGTCTGAATGCAAAGTGACAAACTAGATGATTTCTTGAGTCTTTTTGGCCCAAAGGCTTGAGTTTTCACAGTCTTCAAAAACATTCTTCATTCTTCTTGCTGCCACCCAACCTGCAGACCTTCCACCTAGGCTAAATGAAGTCCATTTGAAGTAGGAAGGTTACTCAGAACCCAGCCATATACGTTTTCTCAAGGGTGGAGGGCGGGAAGAAATCCTGTTGATAGAGTTATATAAAGCTTGTCACTCAGTCCCTTGCTTACCTCTGCAGACCGTTATGCATATTAAAGAAGGGGGGCGGCAAATACAAAAGAAAAATAAGCGAGACATAGGGAGGGGGAGGGAGGGAGAGAGAGAGAAAGAGAGAGAGAACAAATCAGGATGCTTGAGGGCATCCACGTGGTCGCCAATCTGTAACTGATCAGAGCAGCTACACTAAAGCAAAAGCCCCACAGCCCAATGCTAAATATATTGTAATGGAGAAATCGTCCACAATGGGGTGCCTATGTCTTCAGCAGAGTCTTGAGGCTGCCGTTTAATATCCTCCCGCTGCTCCCAGCCTTTTTGCACCTAGTAAACCACGCGATGTAATAACGGAATCTGGTTCTGTGTGTGCGTTGTGAGAGTGCGCTTTGCAAGCCATCTGGGCCCCATCCTGCGCAGTTGGAACGGAGATCGATCCGGGACGAGTTCGGGGAGTTAGGGCTTGCCTGTGTCTCCTCCCTTTCCCCGCTCCCCTCCACCTCCCACGCCACGTTAGCTCTGCACAAACGTTTCGCAGTTGGAAGAACGTAGGTTTTCAGCACCAGGAGGCCGTGGACCTTCTCTGGAGGCGTGCAGTGCACCCTCCCCAGAGCCAGAGCTGATTGCAACCTGCTCACCACGACCCTCCCCCTCCTCCCTAAATTTGTCGCCCAAGGCTTTAATATTACAAGCAGTGCGCCGTACCGGTGCGGGAGTCCAGGAAGGCTGCGTGACCTTCCAGCGAACTCCACCTCTGTTGCGGGGGGGTGGAGGCTGCCCCGGGGCCTGCAGTCTGTGTATCGATCCCCCAGCCTCAACCAACGCAAGTTCTCCGGGCACAAACCCCTCCCACTCCTCTCGGCTTTCCCAGCTTAGCGGCTTCCAGCGCCTTGCTAGAGGCTCCCTCTTCTCTTTCCCGCAATAAAGTAAACCCGATGGATATTCATCGCCCGCCCTATCCTTCTTTCTCCCTTCCCCCTCCCCCTTCAGTTTGCAAACCCCGCGCGCAGAGCTCGCCGCCGGCGGGCCCCTTCCACCCAGTGTATCATAATGCCCAAAGCTGTCCTCCTCCCCCTCTCTTAATCAGAAACGTGCTCGCGAGTCCCCCCCCCCGCCCCGCGTGCATACATTAGGGTCTGCTTTGCATGCAGCGGCAGGCTGGGACCGGAGGAAGAAGGGCGGGGGTGCTTTTGCCCGCCTCTTCCCCCCAAGGCCCCGTTAGCTACCCAGCTTCAGCTTCGTTGTAACACCGCGTCGATAGCGGAGCGCGGCGTGGTGCGGGTGTCTGGGCTGGAGAAACAACGCAACTCCGCAGAAGGGCATGAAAACCAGTAGCTCCTCGGCCCCAAGTGCGCTGTAGGGCCAGGAGGTGGCGGGAGACCTTCTAGCCGAAGTGTGTGCATTTTGGAGAGAGCTCCAGCGTGAAGATGGGAGGGGCCCCTTTTTATTTTTTAAAACGGGTTCATTGAGGGCCACTGCATTTTGCATAAAGTAAACTGGGCAACGCTTCTGTTTTGCATGTAATACAATAAGGGCTCCTTTATTCTAGAAGTGTTGAAGTAGGGCTAGCCCCGTTTGTATCCGTGCCCTGAGGGGGAGAAGGCTCACTCCTCGGCCCAACAGCCGCGCCGTACTGGAGCTGCTCTACTGGGCGGTTCGATTCCCAGCGCGTCCCGGGAACGTGTGTAATCCTCCTCTCCGCTCTCCAGGCTGCAGGCGGCCCGGCTCCCTCCGCCTCCATCCTCCTATTAGTCCTCGCCCCCTCCCCCTCTCCCCGGAACCCGCGCTCAGCTCGGAGCTCCTGGGCTTCCTTCCCCCTCCTTTTCCCTAGCAATGCCGCTCCCAGAGGGCGGGGCACACAGTTATCCAGGTTGCGGGGCGGGCGGGCGGGCAGGAGGAGGCGGCCCGGGCCTCGGCATGGAGTAGTCCCGGCCGAGCGTCAGAGGCGGAGGCCCGAGGCCCGTATACAGATTTCGGGGCTGGCGGGTGCGGCCCGGAGCTCGGCTTAGCAGTCCGCAGGGTGACGGCCGCCAGGCCGCGAAGCGCCTTACACAGGTTCCGGGGCCCTCAGCCCCCCCCACCCCGCCTCCCCGCCCCCCTGTGTTGTCGCCTCTCCCTCTCGCTGCTTCACTTCACGGGGCGAACATGGCGCACAGCTGTCGGTGGCGCTTCCCCGCCCGACCCGGGACCACCGGGGGCGGCGGCGGCGGGGGGCGCCGGGGCCTAGGGGGCGCCCCGCGGCAACGCGTCCCGGCCCTGCTGCTTCCCCCCGGGCCCCCGGCCGGCGGGGGCGGCCCCGGGGCGCCCCCCTCCCCCCCGGCTGTGGCGGCGGCGGCGGCGGCGGTGGCGGCGGCGGCGGCGGGAAGCAGCGGGGCCGGGGTTCCAGGGGGAGCGGCCGCCGCCTCAGCAGCCTCTTCGTCGTCCGCCTCGTCTTCGTCTTCGTCATCGTCCTCAGCCTCCTCAGGGCCGGCCTTGCTTCGGGTGGGCCCGGGCTTCGACGCGGCGCTGCAGGTCTCGGCCGCCATCGGCACCAACCTGCGCCGGTTCCGGGCCGTGTTTGGGGAGAGCGGCGGGGGAGGCGGCAGCGGAGAGGTAAGGGGGCGAGGAACCCCCAGGTCTGGGGTCTCGACCCTCTGCGGATCCCCTTTCCCTCCCCCATCCGAGATTGAGGAGCATCCCGATTCTGAAACCGTTCTGGGGTCCCTGACCCAGGGCAAATGGCCCTCCCATTTTGGGACCCCGTACAGGGCTGCAGACCCCAACAGCTCCACCCAGGGGTTTGGACCCATCTGGCTAGTGGTGTTTGCCGCGCCCCCTTCTTTCCTCCCCTAGACCCTTCCCCAAATCCCCTGGCACAGACCCCCTTGCCCAATTTCCTATCCCGGGACTGAACCCCTCCTCCCTTTCACCGATTACCTCATCCGAGTAAGATTCCTCCCTCCCTCCCTGCTAGAGACCTGATCCCGCCACATCCCCGCCTCCCTCTCTGGGCAGATGTGTTACTCCTAGGGCAGTTTTCCTCTCGGACATCTCGGGTGATGGCCTCATCCAGAGTCACATCCTCCTAACCCTTAGATCGTACCCTTCTCGCCATACCCTGCTTTTGTAAACCTCCAAACCCTGGCCCCATCCCTGGCCAGGTCCTTACCTTGCCAGCCACTCCCCCTTCCTTCACCTCCACTCCCACTCCTTGTCCACCTCAGCAGACAGGTCCTCCTCCTGACCCACCCCGGCCCCTCGGGACACCTCCTTTCCTCTCCACCTATCCTGTCCTCACCTTCTTTCTTCCAAAGATAACGGTGCTCTTCAGCGGTCTCTTCTCCCATCTTCCTGGGCTGCGGTTTCTATCTAGCCTGCTGGTAGCGGGGAAATACTATACCTTCTTAATTCCACCTTTTCCCTCCTTTAAGATGAAGGATCGGTGGCATCTTTCAGGGGAAGTAGTTCAGTGTCCCTTAGGCTTCGAGAAGAGCAGCTTTCCAGCACTCCCTTGGGGAAGAGCAGGCTTCCCGCTTGGGGAAAGGGGCCCCTGTGAGGGGAGGTGTTTGTGGGGGGACTTGGGCAGCATCCTCCCAGGGGAAGCAGCTGCTCTCCTACCCCACCCAGTGCTCTTGAGAGCTAGCAGCCTCCTGGCCTAGCTCCCTCCCACCCTTCTTTTCTTGTTTCATTATTGATCCTTTTCTTAGGCCAATCCTGGGGCTTCGAAGAGGTAGGGGAAGCCGGGTTGAAGTGGGAAGAGTAGGTAAGGGACAGTTTTATTGCAGTGTGGTGGTTGTTTTGGTTTGGAAGGAAGAGGAGGATAGAAGCAAAGTTATCCTTAGGAGGAGTTACCTCTGATTTTTTTTTAAGGGGACCCAAGATGGATGAAGGGTTAAAAGATTTGCCCCTTTCCCATTATTAGTGAAGGGAGGAGAATGAGGATGCTTTCATAAGCATCATTTAGCCTCCTTCAATAGAAAGGAAAGTTGCCCTGGGAAGGGAAGTTGAGTTCAGGTTGAGCCAGTGGCGTTGCGCATTTGTTTTCCATTGGATGCCGAAGGGGGAGATTGAATCACAGGGGAGAGGGGAGAATGGGATGGGGGATGCTAGGAGGAGGAAGAGCAGCTGCTAGGGGCCGAAGCAAAGGGGGGTAGGGGGTTGCCGCTCTGGAGTGCTCTTGATTGAAACAGAAAGGGAAAGATAACCAGCCGTTTCCTGCGTGCTCTGCCGTTGGTGCACACAAAATATCCTGGGCAAACCCCTTGTCACCTTTTTGCCCTACACCCCTTTACATTTACCGAAAGATACTGGGAAGATGGGGAGGGAGGAGATCACAGGGACCTCAATCCTTCCTTTAAAGAAGCCAGAATTTTTTAGTTGTTAGTCTTCTGCCTTCTTTTTAAATCCTAAGGCAGCCTGATCCAGAGACTAACAACCCGCCTTCTGACAGAGCAAGGAGGACATGATGGGGGCGTGTTCCTTGCTGTGTAGCTAGCTGCCGTCCTCTTTCCCTGCCTCTCTCTGCTCTATCTCCACCTCCTTTTCCCAAGCCTTCAGAAAGGCAGCTGCAGTCAGCAGGATTGTTTGAGACTATTTATTGGTTGCTGTAGATTATTATTTTTTTTGAAAGGCCAATTCTGTATTTTTTAAGCTAACAACACAGATCCCATGTAGTTGGAGAACCAAAGGCCTCATACATGACAAAAAGACTGAACCGTTCAGGTTACTTGCATGGAGTTGGTGCTTAAATGTGAGTTGATTTTGCTTTTTTAAAAGATACAGCAGCAAAATAAATAAAAGAATAGACTTACTGACATTTCATTTACCTGCTTATTTTCAAAATTGAGACTTGTCTGGTTATTTGTAGAATTTTAGCCCCATGTATATAAATGTAATGAGAAAGTCTCTATTAGAGAAGGTAGTCTGTTTTAAGGGGATCTTAAGAAGCATTTCCTTCTTATTTAGCATGCTTATATACTTAATATTGAAAGACCAAGTGTTTACATACCAAATGCTTTTATCACATATTCAAAGCAAAGTTTTATGCTGACAGCTTCCAAATGTTGCATTTCAAGAGACTGGTTAGAGAGATACCTGGATTCAGGGACCTAATGTCTGGGCACCAGAATATTATATCTGTTCGTCTTTGACAAATCATCTTTAAAGTTTTAATCAAGTGCTAATATTTTTTTATCTACCTATATCATCAGATGATTGTGAATTAATGTTTTATTTGCTTAACAGTAGTTTATGGTATCTAAGCTAGACAGGGAATTAGTTATTTTTAATGTGATCATATTATTCAGAGGGTTTATTTTTCTTTTCAAACTTTTTTTTTATTTTTTTATTTTTTTTTTTTTTAGGTTTTTTGAGACAGGGTCTTGCTTTGTGGTTCAGGCTGGCCCTGAGCTCAGCCTCCAACTCACGTCACAGCAATCCTCCTGCCTCTGCCTCCCGAGTGCTGGGATTACAGGCGTGAGCCACCACGCCCGGCACTGTGGTATGTGGTACTGGTTGCTGCTGGGCGTGAGTCTCCACATCCAGTATTGTTATGTGGTTACCGGGGAATCAAACCCGGGCCCTTGCGCTTGCAAGACAGGCGCCGGAACCACTGAGCTAACTCCCCGGCCCTCTTTTCAAACTTTTGCCTCAACAGTAGTTACTACTTCACTATGAAAATAGTGACTGCTTACATTAAATTTCAGTATTTTTTCTGAATTGGGCTTGAATGAGTTTGATAAGCTTTTTATGTAGTAGCTTGAAGCCATCTAGTTGGAGTTGATGGTGTGTGTTGTTAACTGCTAAATCAGGGTGATGATCTCCACCTAGTAGTGTGGAAACCAAGTATTTTGTTATGATCTTACAATTCAGTGATAAAGTTCCAAAAGGAGGGCTTACCCTGGGGCTGACATAGTTGAAGACTTCTAAAGATTGCATCTCAGACTTGCTCATACCTCTCTATCAAGTCCTGTCTGGAATCATGAAGACCTAAAATGATTCTAATCTCTTTAAATTATGGTTTACTTTAAGTGAATAAGGACTAGCCTAAATTAATACTTTTACAATTCAGGGACAGAACTTGCAGATTACTTCCCTGTTGGGACTCTTGGGAGACTTATCCTTCCCTGCTTCTAATTTCTAACCTCACTTGAGTTGAATGTCTCTGATAATGCCTACATGCAGTTCCCCATGACAAAATAATAGAAGGGGATAATTTAAGAAATACGTTGCTGTTGCTGCTCTTTTTTGTGATTTGTTTGATTATTAGGGAGTGGGATTGAAGTTTTATTTTAGTGTGCCGTATAACCAAATCATGGAGTTCTGTTTCTTTCTTTTCTCTTCATAGTGTCAGTGTACCCCCTTTTTTTGAGAGTTGTTTAAAGTAATGTCCATGCTCTAGGTGCCTATACTTTGCCATTTCAGTAAACACATGGCAGCATATTTTGTTAGCTAGAGCTGAGGTGTAGTATGAACTCCAAAACTAGTTTCTTTATGAGCAACTAGTCTTTATTAATTTCATTATTCAGTTACTCTCCCTATCATCTCTCAAAATGTTAAAAGGAAAGTTTTTATCATGTTCATAACATAGCAAACTTTAATTAGATACGAACTGAAATTGAATTACAATGTTGGTATGTATTTGTCTTCATTTAAAATTGCAGTTTAGTTCATGTGGACTGAGGCAGGCTTTAGGGGTGAATTTAGAAATGATGACAGTCTATAGCTGGAAAGTAGTTGGACAGTATCTGTGGTTTTGGGTTCTTGAGTTTTTGTGGGAGGAATGTTAAACAGACTTATGAACCAAGAGTAGTAGTTGCTTTCATAGCTGATCCTGGGTTTGGCAAGGAAAATGAAGCAGAGGACCCAAGTGGAGTTTGTCAGTGGACATAGGCTCTCATCTTATTCTGCGCTGTCACTAACTGTTAGGAGACCTTGGACAATTCACTTGGAACCTTGATTTTTTTTTTTTTTTCCCTCCAATATTAGGGATAAACTCAAGGCCATGTGCATGCCAGCTCTATCCTCTGCCCTTTGTATTTATTATTTTGAGACAAGGTCTTATTAAATTATCCAGGCTGGCCTCAAACTTGGAATCTCAAATAGTTTGGATTGTAGGAAAGTGCCACCATGCCCAGCTACCTTAAATTTCTGGTCTACAAAATGAAAACCCTGTACTCAATAGCTCATGATTCCTTTTTGCTCCATATCCTGATTCTTCTCAATTTAAAAAAAAATTTTTGGCCTGATCAGAATTTCTTTGAGTTTATTTTAAGAATGAGATTCAGTGACTCTGTTTGGTGATTTTTAATATCAAGTTATACATTTGGTAATTTAACTATTACTATTATTATTAGACAAATTTCAACTACTGGGGAAGTTTTGTAATGTGAAAAAGATAGGAGTTTGTTAAAATTGACTGATTCAGGTCGAGAGATTTAGCTCAGTGGTTCCAGTGCCTGTCCTGCAAGCACAAGGTTCCTACTTCAATCCAATTATACAACAGTGTGGGTCCTGGTAACTCACACCCACAAGCAATCAACATTACATGCCACAGTGCAGGGCGTGGTGGCTCACATCTGTAATCCCAATACTCAGGAGGCAGAGGCAGGAGGATTGCTATGAGTTTGAGGCTTATCTGGGCTACATAGTGAGCTCAGGGCCAGCCTGAACTACAAAGTGAGATCTTGTCTCAAAAAAAAAAAAAAAAATTAATTCATTTATCAGAGAAATGAAAATAACTTTTTTAACGAGGCATGTTCACCATATATTTCCCAGACTGGCTTTGAATTTCTAGGATCAAGAGATTCTCCTCAGCCTTCCCAGTTGCTGGAGCTACATATACATAAGACTCACAGTTAAGATAAAACCTGAAGACTGGTTAGAACCCCAGCTTAAAGATGGGGAGAGCTGGTAGAACTGGTGTGTAAAGGCCCTCACGTTTGTCTAAATTTGTTTTAATAGTTGTGGTCCTGCTATCCAAAAAAAAGGTATTTTCAGCCAGGTGATTATTCCTTTGTATTAGCTTTTAAATGAAAAAGAGAAATCTAGTAGATCAGAATATTTGTAGATCTTTCAGAATGATAGCACTTACTTTACTGGAAGTAGTTAATGTGTTCTGAAATGAAGAACTTTGGTTTGTACTGAACATTAGAAATGTAGCTTTTACATGTTTTCATCTGTCCCTGAAAACCATATAACATTGTACCATCCTCCTTTTCCATTTAATTCTTTAAAGGTACATGCTCCTGAAGGAAATTACTCACAAAACAGATGTATATTTTGATGAGACATTAAGAGAAAATTATCCCATTTTTACTTAATTCTCATCTCTTTGCTTTACTTTGGAAGGGTCTTTCTGGAGAGCAGCTGAGATTGTATCAGTTGCCTGTCTTGCCCTGTGACTGGAGGGGGTGGCAACAGTGCTTTGCTTGCTCAGAGGCATAACAGACTGCAGTGCCTCTGTCTTTTGGAGACTTGCTGTGTTTTAATTGTAGGTCTCCTAATTAAGATCTCTTTGAGCCTGCCCACATTCCACTAGTGTTGGCACAGAACTTCATCTTCCTTCTAACACTTAACTGACCGCCTTCAAGCAGACCTTTTGTGAATATCTTGTCTTCATTCTTCTTCTGCCAAGGTGCAGAGTCCGGTGGCATGGACCTTTGACAAAGGGGGAAGCTTTGTGATTATTTCTTCTTTGGGAGGAACTTATTCAGGGATTTCTGGGACGAGACCTTCCTTTGTTTGCATAGGTTATTTTCAGGAATTAAGGAAGGTTAAATTACTAATGAGTCTGGCATGATGCACCTACATTTTAATTAATTTCTTAACCCTGTAGGCACTAGTAGGAAAGAAGATGCTAAAGAGTTTACTTGCTTGGATCTTATCTAAACTGGTTTATGAAGCTAGAATATAATTTTATCATGGACTAAATCACAGATGTGTAATATTTGTGGACTGGTATGGTGTGAAGACAATCAAATAAAATTATTGATTGCATCTGAAATTATATTAGATTTTGAAACTGAATAAAGTTAGCTTTGTGATTTGAGTGAACTTTTTAGATTAGAAAAGACTTCAGGATGATCTAGAAATTGTTGAAGTAATTAAAAACACTTACAGAGGAGTTAGTATTTGTTGAGGTCAGGAATTGACGAGGCTTCTAGAATAATTTGACAGTAAGAATAATTTCTCTGGAAAGATAGCCTGATTTTAGTTTACATTATGTTAGTGTTCAGAATATAGCTTGTCCTTTCATAGATATATATTCATGGTATGCAGGAGGAACTTGGAGTCTTTTATGGGAAACAAGAATCTTAAATCCTTCACCTGAACACAGATGGTTTCATTGATCACATCAGTATGAGATAGGCAGACAAAGGGCTATTTTTTTGTAGTTATTGTCATTTCATTGGTTGTGAAGATGACTTGAAGGGAGTACAGGATCTTTTATGGCATGCATTAAATAAAGCTGGAGGCCTGTTCTCTTATACCTGAGTGGGTGGTTTTATGGCCTAATTCTCTAATTGCTGGCATTTATGACAGTGTGGATGCTACTGGCCCTGTGGCTGAGGTAGATTATGCTGGGAATAAGGAGAGAAGAGGGGTCCTTTTGTTAGCCTTTTCATTTTCCCCCTCAATAAGGTCTCTGAGAAAGCCCTGAGGAAATGCATAGACACTTGGACTGAGAGAATGACTTCCCATAAAATGGTTCTTTATGTTTGTAAAAAGGATGAGCTGCTTTTCTTGACCTATCCAAAGAAATCCATACCGCCGCTGTTAAATATTTCAATGAGCTTTTTACCTTGTCAGGTTACACACCAGGGGAAGCCAACCATGCACTGAAGCCACTGCTTCTTTAAAGACCAAGACACTGGAAAGAATTTTGTTATGTGATTTGTAGCTGTTGTAAATGATACAGATCCCCTTATAGGGTTTGAACAAAACTTATTAGAGGCAAATCTTGGTTAAGCCTTTGAGACTTTGAATATACTGCCCTAGTAAGTTTTAGTTTTAAGGAAGCAGTTAATAATATGAATGTAAAAGTTAGTTGGCAGTTTTTTGTACAGTGTATGAAAATTCCCCTTTCCTTGAAATGAGTAGTTGTTTTTCTATTTGAATGGACTGAAGGGATTTCCCCATGTATATTATCTTTAATTATTGCTACAGCCAAATCTTATTCACTACCAGTGGGAAAATCTATTTCTCTGGCATTTATCTATTTCTCTGGAGTTTCTTCCATGTTTCTTATCTGTTTTCTTGGATTTCGGGTTGTGATTTGTTAGAATGTTTGGAGGCAGATGTTTTGATGTCTTTCAGCAGCAAGAACTTGAACCTTTTTAATATTTGAACTGTTTGGGAGATCTAATCATAGTCCATGCTTTCCTGAAGCATTGTCTCATTCTCATTTTACAGCATCATAGTAATTGTGGCCTTTTATCTTTAAGTAGGAGAGCAGTATGCCTTGTGAGGAGTGTTTATGGAGAAATTTTTTTTTTTTTTTTGGTACCAGGGATCGAACTTGGGCCCTTGTTCTTCCAAAGTAGTCTCAGTACCACTGAACTAAATCCCCAGCCCTTCGAGGAAAATTTTTTCATCAGACTCCCTTGAACTCATTTATAAAAGTTAGGGAGAAAGTAATCACACATCTATAATAAATATTTTTCTCCTAAAAGAATAAACATTTATTTGTGCCTGTATTAAACTTTTGTCCATCTATGAGTATTGATTAGTTTTGGGATCAAACAATGTTCTTAGATTATTCCCTTTAATTATGAGGTGTTAAATAATGTGGATAACACCTCTAAACATAGTTACTGAGGAAATTCTTTTTTTTTTTTTTTTTTTAGGTTTTTGGAGACAGGGTTTCGCTTTGTGCTTCAGGCTGTCCCTGAGCTCAGCCTCAAACTCACATCACAATCCTCCTGCCTCTGCCTCCCGAGTGCTGGGATTACAGGCGTGAGCCACCACGCCCGGCACTGTGGTATGTGGTACTGGTTGCTGCTGGGTGTGAGTCTCCACACCCAGTATGGTATGTGGTTACCGGGGAATCGAACCCGGGTCCTTGCGCTTGCAAGACAGGCGCCAGAACCACTGAGCTAACTCCCCGGCCCCCTGAGGAAATTCTTTTCCATGTTTGGGTGGGACTTTATATTAATGCATATCTAAATACCTTTAGCAAGGAAAGGGAGAATGTCATAATCAAGTCTGGAATAGTGTGATACTGCATTGTACAGTTTAACTCACAGCTAAAACTGTGGGCTCTGGGTTTAGACTGCCTGGGTTCAAATCTTAGTTTAGCCACTTGCTATCTGAATGACCTTAGAAAGTTTAATTTCTCCATGCCTCAGTTTCTTTGTTCCTTGTTTTTTGAGACAGCATGTCACTATGTAGTGTAGGCTGGCCTTGAACTCATATAGTCTAGGCTGTCCTCAAGTTCCTAGTGATTTTCCTGCCTCAGCCTCCCAAATGCTGAGATTACAGGAAACTGTCTTCCTTTGGAAATTAGGGATAATTATGCTTCATAAGACTGTTTTGAAGCATAATTGAGACTGTGTATACAAAGCAGTTGGCACTCTGCCTGTCACATGTCTAATTAATACTAGAACTAAGAAATTGAATGAATATTATATTATTTAAAACCAAGATAACTGATCTTTATTACATTATATTTATTACTACTTGAGTTCTATAATTTCTTTCTCTAACATAAATACTACATACTTAAGAATGTTCTTGATTTTGCTCTGGGTGTCACATTCATCAATACACTAAGTATAACCAAATAGTAAGTAGCTATTAGTGTCCAGCTAAAACATAATTAGAGATAAAGCAGACAGGGAGAAGAAAAAAAAGGTGATAAATAACCAGGTAATATACCAAGAAATATATGTCTCTGAGTTGTGTAATTACAAAGCCAGTGCAGGTCCTTAAGGTCACTGTTCTTGGCCAATATGACTTGACCCATTATTCTGGGGCTGTTCAGGTCGTGTGTGGTCTCCCCCTCCTTCAGATCCATTAGTCTATACTTGGTAATTATTTGTATTTGTTCTTAGGTCTCTACTTGGGTAGGATAAGTGTTGGTCTACAGAAATTAATGTAATTAACAAGTATAGCAGAAATGCTTAGCTGTAGATTACAATTTCTGGAGATCAGGACTTGTGAAATAAAAATAAGTATGAGTGTTTAAAAGCATATTAAAATTTTAACTAGTAGAAGATAGTGTCCTTAAGGAGAAATACAGTTCTACTGTACTTCTGTTTTGAAAGGAAAGGTGAGCTGGGCATGATGACTCATTCCTGTAATCCCAGCACTCAAAAGGCAGAGGCAGGAGGATTGCTGTGAGTTTGAGGCTAGCCTCAGGTGCATACTGAGTTCAGGGCCAACCTGTGAACTACAAAATGAGACCCTGTCTCAAAATACTAAAAAAAAAAGGTGTGCTAGGATACTTAATATACTGTCTTCCATCTAAAGAAACTAAAACACAAACAAGTGAAATAGATTTTCTTACTTGTTCTTAAAAGTTGACTCTTGCTATTTGTGTTATCTTAAAAAGTGTTTTTCCCACCAATGGATTCCTTTTTTTTTTTTTTTTTTGAGACAGGGTCTCGCTTTGTAGTTCAGGTTAGCCCTGAATTCATCCTCAAATTCACAGCAGTCTTCCTGCCTCTGCCTCCCAATTGCTGGGATTACAGGTGTGAGCCACCATGCCTGGCACTGTGGTATGTGATACTGATTGCTAGTGGAAATGAGTATGCTTGATCATGCCTGGCGTTGTTGTATGTGGATACTGGGGCTCAAACCCAGGTCCTTGCAACACTTGCAAAGCAGGCGCAGGAACCACTAAGCTAAATCCCCGGCCCATGGATTTCTTACTCCTTTCCATTATACTATTATACTGTTTCTTTACTCTCCCTCTGCTTTTCAGTCCGAGTTTAGATTTTTATTACCTTAGCATGGCTTATTGTGGTAATCTCTTAACTTGTCTCCCACCTTGCTTCTTGTCCACAGTGTTACCAGTTGTTTTCTTACAGATCTGATTATGTTGATATTTTTCTAAGACCATTTGATTTCTCACTAATAAATGATTTAAGCTAAAAGCTCTTCATATTGTAGTTGCCCTACATTTCTATATTTGTAATCTCTCCTCCTGAACACTTCTATCTCTGCCTACGTTAGACAGCTAGTTCTCGTGAGTCTTTGTGGATGTCTTTCTACATTACCTTAGAGTCATTGTCTTTGTGACTGTCTCTGGCTTGCTTATCTTTGATTTCTCTACTCAAACTCCCACATTCCAGCTCTCCCATGAAGCTTTTACAGGTATCACTGCTAGTTGAAACTCAGCATCTCATTTTTGCTTTCTTACTGTGCTTTATTCCTTACCGTCCAGAACTTAGCTAGGCTTTCTTTTGTTGTGAATACTTTTAAATATGTCTTTCTCTCATTGGTTTGTAATTCCATTAATCATAGGCCATTATAAGCCATGTTACAGTGGTAACTTGATAGAAAAGTTAGTTAGTGGCTATTTGTTGCATTGAAGTCTTGATTTTTGTGCAACTTCTAGGAGCTTTGTATAAGGACTTGTATAATGAAAACTTATACTAGATGGATTTTTTTTTTTTTTTGAATATAAGGTTTTACATGTAGCTCAAGCTGGCCACATATCACTATGTAAGCCAGGCTAGCCTCCAACTCATGGCAGTCCTCCTGCCTTAGCCTCCCTGGAGTGCTGAGATTATAGGCTTACACCACAATACCCAGCAAAGAAAGAATAATTTTGATTAATTAAACTTTTTTTTTTTTTACATCAGAGGAAAGTCTTAGGAGCCATCAAAAGTCGTTTTTGGAAAGATAACTGATTTGAGTTTTGAAAGTGATGTTCAGGTAGCCAGAGAGGTGGCATAATTTCTATGTAGATATTACTTAGCACTGATCATCCCCTTACTTGAGTTTATTTCCACTTCTAGATTCTTCAACCTAAAAGGAATGAAGGAGACCTTGGAGATGGTTCTGAGGAGGCTCCAAAAGTAGATATATAATTGGAAATTAGTTCTGTGAGGGAAGATTAAGAGAATGAAAGTTGAAGTCAATTTAGTGCTCTTTGAAAACCATGAATGGATATATTATGAGGAATAGTAACTAGCTATTTATTGGCTCCACTAATACTTGAAAAAGAGAAAATAGATTTAGCTTTGTTTTGTTTTTTTGTACCAGGAATTGAATTCAGGGCCTTGCACTTAGCAGGCAGGCACTGTGCTGCTAAGCCACATCCCTGACAGAGAAAATAGATTTAAACTGAAGGGAAAGATAATTGTATAGAAACTCAGTTGCTAATGATGATTGTCTTTAGAGTGATGGTTAAAAGGTACCAAAAATGATGTCATCATCTTGTCTGGAGGTCAATTTTAATTTTATTATTTCTTTGGAGGTAGATTTTCAAAACACAGTTCTGGCTGCAAGATACTTTCTTCTGTGAATCAGTAAACTTTCTACTCAGAATCTTGAGTACACGGATCATGTTTTATACTTTTTTTTCTTTTTGAGACAGGGTCTCGCTTTGTAGTTCAGGCCGGCCCTGGGCTCAGCCTCAAATTCACATCACAGCAATCCTCCTGCCTCTGTCTCCCCAGTGCTGGGATTACAGGCATGAGCTACCACGCCCGGCACTGTGGTATGTGGTACTGGTTGCTGCTGGGCGTGAGTCTCCACACCCAGTATTGTATGTGGTTACTGGGGGATCGAACCCAGATGCTTGCGCTTGCAAGACAGGCGCCGGAACCACTGAGCTAAATCTCTGGCCCATGTTTTATACTTTTTAATATTCCCTGTGGATTCCTACAACTTCATTGACTCCTCAATCTAAATTGTCAATTTATGGCAATAATTATTGTGAGCTTCCAAAGAAATATCTCTATGAAATGATTTTTGTAGTGGTTTTATAGGAAAATAAAAATTTTGTTAAATCAAACTAAGCAAGAACTTTTTTCTTTCTTTTCCTCCTTTTTTCTCCTTTTTTTTCCTCTTCCTTCCTTTCCCTTTTCCTTTTTCTATCTCTTTCTTTATCTCTCTCAGTGTTGTGAAGATAAGGTCTCACTATATAGTCCAGGCTGACCTCAAAAGTCTGGGATTATAACCATATGCCACCATGCCCTGCTACAAAAGGAGTCTTAAGAATCCAGGGAAAGGGGCCGGGGATTTGGCTCAGTGGTTCCGGCACCTGTCTTGCAAGCGCAAGGACCCGGGTTTGATCCCTGGTAACCACATACAATGATGAGCGTGGAGACTCATGCCCAGCAGCAACCAGTACCACATACCACAGTGCCGGGCGTGGTGGCTCATGTCTGTCATCCCAGCACTCGGGAGGCAGAGGCAGGAGGATTGCTATGATGTGAGCTTGAGGCTGAGCTCAGAGCCAGCCTGAACTACAAAGCGAGACCCTATCTCAAAAAAAAAAAAAAAAAAAAAAAAAGAATCCAGGGAAAACAGTAGATGTGCTCTTACTATAGGAGACAATAGCTGGAGGTGGTATAGGCATAGAATCCTAGCACTAGACAAGTTGCTTCAAGTTCAAGGGCAGCCTGAGCTATATAGTGAATTCAAGGTTACCTTAAACTACATACCAAGAGCCTGTCTCAAAAATCAAAAACAAATATTTATATATATAAATCAAATAAGCATTTTAGCTTTTATCTGTCACTAAGGTTATTGCCATTTGTGGATAAAAGTTTACAAGTCATTTTTAATCCAACACAAATATGCTTGCTGTGAGTTAGTCTTATAAAAGCCTCTGACCCTTGGCTTTTGAGGCTGTGTAGAGGGCTCGAATCACTCAAAATGAAACCTTTTTAGATATGTTGGTTTGCAGAAAGCATTTCCTGTATAGTCAGAATGAAAACTGTGAATTGGGATTATTCATATAGATTACCAAAAGTCTGGGTAGAGTTGATATTAACATTAACCAGTTTTCCTGCCAGCTTTTAGCTCCAAAATCTTGGTTAGGTAATTGAAGTGTTAGGAATTGTGCTCCCCCCCAAGTTTTGAGTTTATTGTTAGCTTGTATATGAATTCTTTCTTTTAGGTAATTAGTACTAGATTTATTTAAGTTTAGTTACATATTCTGAATATTTTCTAACATTCACACAGTAGTGTTCATTTTTTTTTTTTTTTTTTAGGTTTTTTGAGACAGGGTCTCACTTTGTGGTTCAAGCTGGCCCTGAGCTCAGCCTCAAACTCACATCACAGCAATCCTCCTGCCTCTGCCTCCTGAGTGCTGGGATTACAGGCGTGAGCCACCATGCCCGGCACTGTGGTATGTGGTACTGGTTGCTGCTGGGCGTGAGTCTCCACACCCAGTATTGTTATGTGGTTACCGGGGAATCGAACCCAGGCCCTTGCGCTTGCAAGACAGGCGCCGGAACCACTGAGCTAACTCCCCGGCCCACTAGTGTTCATTTTTAACAAGTCATTTTGTACAGTGACTGGACTTCATGGATGATGCCTCATTGTTGCAGGAATTCTGCAAGTGATGGCAAAGTAAAGAGCAGATTAATTCAAATTGTAGGACCAATTATCATTTATATAGGTATAAATTCAGAAAGCAGGTGCTAGGGATGTAGCTCAGTGATACCACACCTGCCCTGCGAGCATAAGGTTCTGAGTTTGATCTCAGTACAGGGGGAAAAAACATTCAGATAGCAGAATATATGAAAGCGAAGAATAGTTCTCTTTATGGTTTCTTTATCTGTAAAAGTCTCTGCTTTAAATGGAGCAATAAAAGATACCAGGGCCTTAAGAAGGAGAGAGAGAATTCCACCAAATATGGGCTTGTCAGTGATGGCAAACTTCCAGATATAATGTGGTAGTCAGAAGACACCAGCTGGCTTTAAAAACATTTTTTTTGAGACAAGGTCTTGCTGTGTAGTTTAGGCTGATATTGAACTCACTATATAGCCCAGTCTGACTTTGAACTGGCAGTGATCCTTCTGCCTCAGCCTGGAAGGCCTACAGGCGTGTGCCATCGTGCATACCTTTCAAATATTAAGAACATAAAATTTCTTCCTCTTAAACAGTGGTGCCTTGGTTCACAAATGCTTTTGTTTGCAAGCAGTTTGGTTCACAAACAGAAGCATTTGGCAAAATTTTGTTTTTGTTTGCTAACTCCGTTCAGTAGCAAAGGTGACAGTAGCCATCTTTCCCACACAAACACAAATGTGGCCATCTTTTCCAAATGAAAACAAATTAAGTTCATGAACTGAGGCACCTCTGCATTTGAATATTAATTCTTAAAAAGTAATAGGTCAATATTGTATTGGTAGACTTGGTAGCATTGTTGTTTTGCAAGGCAAATGCTCACTTTTGTCATTCTAACTTCACATGCTTTTTCATAAACTGACTTTATGGAGAGATGGCACTGTTTACCTTTAGAGGGAAGGAAGTGTGGCTTCCTCTGGTTAACCTCCACTTACTGTTGGTCATCCAGCAGCCCATGTTCCCAGAAGTAAAGATGTAGCTTGACTTGGGTGCTACACTGAGAACAAGCTGTTGGAGAAGAACTGAAATATATAGTAAAAATTTGTTGAATGAAGATATGGTTCAAAATGAAATTGCTGTTGATTTAATTTCTTCCAATCTGTTCTCACAGATCTGGTCATCTTGGGATATGTTCCCATTAGAAAAGAATGAACCCTGTGCTTACAATTAACTTCTTTGTCCACAGTATATTAAATTAGGTGGGCTTATTTTTTGTTTTGCAGATGGATAAGCCAGCTGAGAGTTGGGAAGTGAGAACTCTGGAAATACACCTTTCTTGATTTTAAAAAGAAAAAGGATTCTACAAAGTAATTTGGGGCATTGCCAAGAATCTGAATAGCTCTGAAGGAGTGGATGGTGTTTTATTTTTAAGGACAGATGAGCTACTTTATGACTGCGTGTCTT
>PVIR01007341.1:36007-61794 GCA_004026965.1 Petromus typicus
CACAATCCTCCTGCCTCTGCCTCCCGGGTGCTGGGATTACAGGCGTGAGCCACCACGCCCGGCACTGTGGTATGTGGTACTGGTTGCTGCTGGGTGTGAGTCTCCACACCCAGTATTGTTATGTGGTTACCGGGGAATCGAACCCGGGCCCTTGCGCTTGCAAGACAGGCGCCGGAACCACTGAGCTAACTCCCCGGCCTGAACTGAATTATTTTTTGTTGCTTTTCTGAGATGGATGAAAATTTTACCTTCTGTTGTTATTAAGAACAGTGTATTATTACCTTTGCATTCTTAATCCTAGGTGACCTTTTTGTGTTAACATTACTCAACAGCAGGTACTGAAAGCAGTTTCAATCTCCTCTTCTCTTACACATTTAAATAACCGCTGCTGTCTTTGATGCACCAGTGACCACAGAGAGTTGGCCTTTGCCCTTGCCCCTGATAATGAGTGACCTCTGTGTGTGTCTGTGTCTATATCTATGTCTGTGTCTGTGTCTGTGTTTTAAACATTTACTGTACAGAAGCTTGAACCCAAGTCCTGCTGCATGGGGCAAGCAAATCCCTACTAAAAGTACGCCCTAGCCCTTTGTTATTGTTACTATATTGGGAATTGAACCTAGAGCTTTCTCCTGAAGTATATTCCAGGGCCTTTTTTATTTTTGAGGTAGGATTTAGTTTACTAAATTGTCCAAACTGGGCTTGAATTTGTAACTCTCTGGCTCAAGCCTCACAAAATGCTGGGATTACAGGTATATAACACCATGCCTAGCCTTCTGTGTAAATTTCCTAACTGTGTTTTAGTAACTATCTTGGCTTAAGGAATTTGCCTCTGTGTATTTGACTATGTGTGAATATAGTTTTCTTTTACTGATTGAGTAGCATTCTTTTTATATTACTGTTTTTAAAGTTATTTCAAATGTCACTATTTTCTACTAGTATTGAAAAAGTTCCTATAAAGAAACAATCATAAATATAGTACTCTACAAAATAAGAAATGTACAGAAATTTAGAAAATCTGTTTCATCTTTCGAAAAATATCTTCTATTGGACAAACCCTTCCCCTCATAGAGCTTAATATAATTTCTTTTTAATAAGCTTAGCTTAAAATACAGCATTAAAAAAATGGTTTTAATTAAAAATTTAAGAATTAATAAAATGACTTAATTTTGTAAGAAAAAATACAGCATTAATATTAGTCCTGCAATTATAGTCCTGTATTTTGCAGGAAACTTTGGAAATTGGTAACTTGAAGGTTGAAGCTTTCAAAATTATTCTTGGGAGCAGTTCATTTGTTAGTCTTCATTTACTGCTATACTGACTCTTGAGAGTCAGTTGTGTTGATTTGAGTATAAAAATGAAAAGACTTTTAAATACAAAGTACTAATGTTTTTTCCCTTATTAAAAGGAGAGTTAAATACTACTTGGTCTTTTGTCATCTTCTACAGTCAAAAAAGTGTGTCCCCTCTCCTGTCTGAGTCTTTACTTCTCCAGTTGAGCTCTGGATTCTCTCCTTCACATCTGCTCAGGATTGTACTTGTAATTCTTTCCTCTTTTAGCTTGACAGTTTCTCTCAACTGGATTGGTCCCATCATCATATTAAATGATCTGTCTGAATATAATCCTTCTAAAAAATCTTTCAGCTAGGCATGGTGGCGCATGCCTATAATCATTACAGTTGGAAAGCTGAGGCAGGAGGATAACCATGAGTTCAAGGCCACCCTGGAGTATCCAGTGAGACCCCATGTCAAAAAATTAAGTAAGGGGCCGAGGATTTAGCTCAGTGGTTCAGGGCCTGTCTTGCAAGCACAGGGCCAGGATTTGATCCTCATTAATCACATACAATACTGGGTGTGGGGTCTCACGCCCAGCAGCAATCAGTACCACATACCACAGTGCCGGTCGTGGTGGCTCACACCTGTCATCCCAGCACTCGGGAGGCAGAGGCAGGAAGATTGCTGTGATGTGAGTTGGAGGCTGAGCTCAGGGCCAGCCTGAACTACAAAGCAAGACCCTGTCTCAAAAAACCTTTGAATTCCACATGTTTCTCTAGCTACTAACTGGTTCTTTGTCCCCCTTTGCAGCAAAACACCTTCCAAATGCTGTTATTTCTGTCTCCATTTTATACTTCCATTCTTTTTTCAGCCACTCCAACTGAGCTTTTCTCTGAAACAGCTCTTATCAAGGTCTTCTAGAACTTCTGTCTTCAGAGTGAATGGATTTTTTTTTTTGCCACAGAGCTTCACTACATTGCTCAGGCTAGCCTTGAACTCACTCTGTAGCCCAGTGTGGCCTCAAATTCATGGCAGTTCTCCTGCTTTATCCTCCTGAGATTACAGCCACATACCACCATGTCTGGCAAGACTGAATAGATAGATAATGTACTTTTGAACCTTTTAGCGGTATCTGAACCAACTGACCACTCAAATTGGTTATTTTCAGTATTCTGTTTGGCTTCCCACCTCTGCTGAACCCCCCTTAATGTCAGAGAAATCCAGCACTATACCTTCTTTGTCTGCTTGTTCTTCTTAGGCCAATGGTGGCAGACTTGTATCTCATATGCCACAGTAGGCTGTTTGTATTATTGAAGCTGTAAAAGGTCTACTATCACTATCCTAGGTGATCTCATCCAGGTTTCATGTAAATGCTCAGGACTACTAACTAAATAAAATATGGTCTCTAGAACTGACCATTTTTTGGAATTCCAGATTTGTATAACCAACTGCCTATCCAACAGATCTATTTGATGATAAAAATAAGTGTGAGTAATATTTACTGAGTATTTCTCATGGGCCAGATTGTATTCTGAGCACTTTAGTCTTTCTGATCACCTTCTAAGGTGCTACTACTATTCCCAGTACAGCCAAGGAAATAGATAAACATTGAAGCACTTGGATATCCAACAAATATCTGACATTTACTGTGTCCAAAAAGTCCTAATTTCTCCTTCAAAGTTTTGCCATTCCCAGTCTTTGTTTTGGAATGACTCCACCAGAAACCCACTTTAAGTCCATTTAGGACCAAAATTTCATACCAATGTCCTTGATTACTGTCTTTTATTCATACTCCAAATTTTAAGCAACCAAAAAATTCTGTCTGCATTACACCTATAATATATCCTAACTTCCAACTGCCTCTCAACAGCTCAGCCACGAAAGCCCCATACTTATTTATCCATTACAGTGTCTTGGCTGGACTACTCATCTCCTGACCATGTTCTTCCCTTTCCAGACTTTGTTCTTCGCAGAGAAACTATGAACTCTAAAATCTGATCATATTGATCATATTAGTTATTTCCATTAAACTTGTCGTTAGCTGCTTGTCACCATCATTTCATCTCATTTTCATTTATTCTACAGTGGAGCAATGTTGGCTTTTTTCTCTGCCATATACACTGTGCTTGTTGCTGTCTCTGGACTTTTGTAGTTGCTGTTGGGCTACAACACTGTTCTATCAAGGCCTTTGTATATCTGGCTTTCTTTTTTTTTTAGGTCTAACCAGGTCTAACAAAATTTTTTTTTTTTCTGCAGAAGGCCAGATGATCTCTGTTGTTACGGTGCAAAAGCAACCACAGATAACACATAAACGAATGAGGGTGGCTGTGTGCCAATAAAGCTTTTTTTGTTGACACTGCATTTAAATTTCACAAAATTTTCATGTGCACAAAATACTCCTGTGAGGTTGGGGATTTAGCTCAGTGGTTCTGGTGCCTCCCTCATAAGTGCAAGGCCCAGAGTTAAATCCCTGTTCCCACAAACTCCTTTCATTCCAAATATTCCTGTGATTTTTTTCAATCGTTTAAAAATTAAAAAAAAAATTATTATAATGTAGCACATGGAGCAACTAAAAAAAATTGGTCAGATTTGGCCCATGGTAGCCCCTTGGAGAAGCTGCTTCTGACCATCCTACTGAGTACCACCCCACAGCTAATCCCTGTTGATCCTTAGTGCCCTAGTGTCTTCTTATTTTTTATGTGTTTATTTTATCTCTACCAGATTGAAAGAATTTTGTCATCACCTGTCTTGTGTTTCTGGAGGGTTTTAGACAGCCTGGATAATACCCAGCTAAGCATGATAACATACCCCTGTAATTCCAGCACTCAAGAGGCTGAGGCAGGATTGGAAACACTGTGAATTCAAGGCCAGCCCGGGCTGTGTATTCAAGGCTGCTTGAATTACAGAGTGATACCTGGTCTTAAAACAACAACCAAAAAACCTCACTACCTCACAACACTCAGGAAGTACCTGATGAGTGACTGAATACCAGTTATATTTGAACTGTTGCTATAGACTCTTGTCTGGGCTCTTTTTTTGTTCTCCTTACTCTGATTCTTTGCATACTATAATTTCCAGAATAAACTTAAAGCATAATTATTAAGCCTTTGCTGCATTTGAGCACTTGAGAACCAGTGATAGTGTCCTGCTATTTACTATGTTGGCCTTGACCATATTGCTCTAAAATTAACAAAGTTCTGATGCTTCATTTGTCTTTCATGTTGGCCCTGCTGTGGCTACCCCTATGCAGCCAAATCAGGTTTCACTAATCCTTGCATCTAATTTTCTATTCTTCTACTCTTGGTGACTGAACCCAGGAGTGCTGAGCTAATGCCCACTCCTTTTTTATTTGATTTTGAGATGGACTCTCACTGAGTTGCTGTAGATGGCTGATCTTGAACTTGGAGTCCTTCTTCCTCCATAGCCAGGGTCAGAGACATGTACCACCATGCCCAATCTTCTCCCCGCTATTCCTAATCAGCTATTATCTGTTACCTCCTTCATGAGAGCTGCTTTCTTAAAACATTATAGATTATGAACCTGTTTGAGACTTTTTCTACCTAAAAGATATATATGCACATGAAACTTACTGTGATTTCAGAGAAATTTCCACTCTTACTCTTGCCTATAAATGATTCGGCAGCCAAATCTATATTTAATCCATCTTTCCCCTTCTCAAAAAAAAGTCACTTTCTCTCTGTTGTGCTTTATAGTCATTCCCTCCTGCTGCTGTCTTCATTCACCCTTTTGCTTTTCAGGATTTTTAGTTGCTTTTTCCATGCTGTGTTCCTCTTTAACATATAAACATAATCACCTGCAAAAATAATCCAAGAGTAGTGTGTGCTCATTTTCATTTTCTCACTTTCTAACCACACCTCAACTTACTAGGATTTGGCTCCTTCTGCTTCTTTAACACTGTGCATTGAAAGTGAACATGGTAACATTACAGGGGACCTCCCAGTTTTGATAGTCCACCATATGCTTTTGGTCCTTGTGAAACCTGATGACCTTTTATATGTGTTTTTCCCTTAATATGTGGTTCTCCTTCCTTGGTTTTGCTTCTCCTGTACATTACAAGATACAGATTTTTTCAGGGCTCTGCCATATTTCTTAGTATTCCCTTTTGGTTGACTTGATTTCAAATGCGACTTCACATATTCATTAAGTCCAATGTGTTTCCTCCAGATCATTGTGTTTTGTTTATTGGTTTTTGTTTTTTGTTTGGTACTAGGGATTGAATTTAGGACCTTGCACTTGCTAGGCAGGCATGACGCCACTGAGCTCCATCCCTGGACTCCACATCATTGTGACTTGAGTAGTTGTTTGGCAGTGCTAGCTGGGGAGTAGCTACTTATATAACCTTGACTGAGGATATGGATCTCCTCTGTTGGGGGTGGTTGTCCTCTTTGAGTGCAGATCATTGTGTCCTGTAGATAAGTTGGAGAGACATTCCCGAGTCAAATGTGTAGTGTGATCTCACTTCCTGCTCCTGTAAACCAGTATTATTTGTATGTTCCCAACCTTGGGTAGGTATCACTATAAACCTATCAGCCTAGGCGGCCACCCCAAGTCTTTATCATTCTTTCTATTCCCATTAGCCCTTCCTGTCAAAACTTTGTCTATTTTGTGGAGTCTATCTTTGCCCTCAGTCTCCATTGCCCCTACAGTTACTTTATAAGTTTACTTCCTGTCTCTAGGTTTAAAGGCAATCTCTTCTCCTTTGCTGTCACAGTAATCTTTTGAAAGACCTGATCCTGCTTCTCTCCTGCCTTCAGGATGAGGTCGACACTTGGTGAAAGGTTGAATCCAGGACATTGCACTGGATTACATCCTTGGCTTTTTAGTACAAAATTTTCAGAAAGGATTTGGCTAACTCACTAAGTTGCCTGGGCTGGGCTTGAACTTGGAATCTTCTTGCCTCATACTCCCAGAGTGCCAGGATTACAAGTATGTGTCACTACATCAGACTCATCATAGGCATTTGTAATATAGTAAGTAGTTCTTTTGTTTTCATTTTATATTTATTGCGAGCCAGATACTAGGAATATAAAAAATGAATAGAGAAATTGTCCCTATTCTCAAAGAGCCACACACTCTAGAGGAGACATGTAAATACGTTTTTAAAAATCTCTTCTGCTAATTAAATACTAGTAATTATGTGTGCATGTCTTTAAAATGTAACATCAGGACCTGATGTTTCAAGTATGTGGCAGGAGACACAGAGGGAACTGTGCCAGTGGAAGTGATAGCTAACTGGAATAAATTCCCACAGGGGAGATGTTATTCTTTTTAAACTACTGCTGCCAAGATGCAGTTTGTCTCATGCATATTTTTTTAAACTTTAGTTGTTCTTAATCATATTTTTAATTTTCCTGTGATTTTCTTATCTGATTGAACCATATTTATTTTTTGTTGGTTTTTTTTTTTGAGACAGTGTCTTGCTTTATAGTTCAGGGTGACTTCAGACTTACTGTGTAGCTGAGGCTGGCCTCAAACTTACTACGACTCTCCTGCCTCAGCCTTCTGAATGCTAGGATTGTAGGCATGTGCCACAGGCCTGGCCTGAACCAGATTTATTGGTGCTAATGGTCAGAAGCTTTAAAAAAAATTTTTTTTTTTTTTTTTTTGGTGATAGGGTCTTGTTCTGTAGTTCAGAATGGCCTTGAACTCAGTATGTAGCCCAGGTCAGCCTTGAACTCAGAGCAATTCTGGCTCTGCCTCCTGAATGCTGTCCTTACAGCATTGTAGTATGTGGTTACCAGAGAATCAAACTCAGGACCTTGTGCTTGCCAGGCAAATGCTGGAACCACTGAGCTAAATCCCTGGCCCCAAAAACATTTTTTTAAAAAACCAAAAAAAGCCAGAAAACAAGGTCAGGGCCAAGGATTTAGCTCAGCAGCACAGTACCTTCCTGGCAAGTGTGAAGTCCTGAGTTCAATTCTGGGTACTAGGGGAAAAAAAAAAAGTACATCAGGAGTGATTTTGATATTGTTAGTAGCTACTGATAATTAGTATTTTCAGTTGATCATTGAACTAATTTTGCAGTTGGGGGTGTGTGTGTGTGTGTGTGTGTGTGTGTGTGTGTGTGTGTGTGTTTGTGTCTTTTGCAGTGTGTGTGTGTGTCTGTGTCTGTGTGTGTGTGTTTGTTTGTGTTTGTGTCTTTTGCAGTGCTGAGGATCCAGGTTGGTCTACCACATGCTAGGCAAGCACTCTACCATTGAGCTACATTCCCAGCCCAAGTTTTCAGTCTTTTATGGCTGAAGATTTTAGAGAGTGGAGAATGCTAAAGATATGGTTGCTAAAGGACATGTTTCAGTTACCTACCATTTAGTGAAGTGATCTGAAGTGCCAAAGAGCCTCTTGATTGAAAAATGGAGGATGACATGAACAGGGTCACACTAGGCCTTGTCCCTCTAAGGCCACAGAGAATGCAGCTTGTTTTTAATAAAATTTTTCTAAGAAGCTTTGGAAATGGCACTTTACCCTGGAAGGTAAAGAACTCTTAAGTGGATATTTTCCTCCTGACTGTGGTGAGTTAGGGACCATTTAAGGGAGGAGCTGAAAGCTTTCTTATATTATTTGGGAGCAAAGAAGAAAGCTCACACTGAAGTCTAGTAGTAGAAATTCCATCAGATCACTAGTATTACTAGGAATTTTTCATATCATATTACTGCAGATGATTTATTTAGGTCTCTGATTTTGAACCCTGCAGTAGTGCTTAGATATAATAGTGAAGGATGGAATTATACCTGAAAATCCTTTGGAAGAATTTGAAATTTATAGAATATTTCTTCATGAACTAAATACTATTCAAGAGAAATAGATTATTTTATGAGTTAGGACAATTTTTAAAATCTCAGAATCTGAATTACATAATATTTTATTTAGATATTTTAAAATAAAGGAAGGAAAATCAATTTTATGTTTGAAAGGAAGACTAAAATTGAATACTTATACCTGCCTTTGCCTTAGATACTATTTAGGAATAGGAATCAGGTCTTTCTCAATGTTGCTTGTTGAATATGTAGCCCTGGGACAAGAGTGTAAATGTTTTCTGAAAGACAAAGTAAATGAAATACTGCTTTATTTGAAAAGTTGTCCTATTCATACATAATTTCTTGAAACAATATATTTTTTTTTTTGAGTCAGGGTCTTGATTTTGTTGTTCAGGATGGCCCTGAGCTCACTATGTAGCCCAGACAAGCGTCTAACTCAGCAATCCTCCTGCCTCTGCCTCCCAAATGCTGGGATGACAGGTGTGAGCTACCACCTCTGGCATTGTGGTGTGCGGTTCTGATTGCTGATGGAGGTGAGTCACCACACCCAGCACTGTGGTATGTGGTTCCTGGGGATCGAACTTAGGACATTGCGCTTGCAAGGCAGGTGCCAGAACCACTGAGCTAAATCGCGATCCCAGTATTTCATTTATTTTTCTAAAATGTTTTTATTATATGTAAACATCTGTAATATTTATTTGGGTTTACTTAGGTTGCCCCAAGGGAAAATATTCCCATTCTTTCCATCACAAATATAAAGTAACAACTAAAGAATTAAAATTCTGCCATAAAGTAAAAATGCTAAATGTTGGCTGAAAGTATAGCTCAGTGGTTAGAAGACTTAGCTAGTTTGTATGAGGGCCTAGATTCAGTCTCCTGCACTGCCAAAAAATAGAAACATATACAAAACAATAATCAAGATAGATGTGGTAGGACATGCCTGTACTCTCAGCACTCTGGAGCTGAGGCAAGAGGATTGCCATGAGTTTGAGGCCAGCCTACAGTATATAATGAGTCTCTATTTCAAAATAAACAAAAAACACAGAGTTATGGTATTTGTGAGTAGAGTGAACTTGCTAAGTTGATTATTACCCTAGAGTTAGGGATAAGAGTAATTCTACTTATGTTATTATTTCATATTGTTATTTCTTAGTTTATTTCAATTTCACTTAAGTGACATTAATTTTCTATATCATCCACTGGATGTTAAACATGATTTAATAGTGTTTTGTAGTGCCGAACTTGTCAAAGATATTTTCTGTCTTTGGGGGTAAGAAGATGTTAAAATCTTTGCAATCTGGTCTCTAAGAACATCATTGTCTGGAAGAAACAGTCTTCACAGCTCCGGTCTGTATTCTGTCTTGGAATACTGTTCACTTCAAAGAAAGCAGGTTGAAGTATGCATGATAAATGGCTGTCTCAGCCAGGTCCCAGGACTCCTTGATCATGAGTAGCATGTTTCCTGTACCCTTTCTGTGCAGGGCTTTCTAGGCATAGGATCTTACAGTGCCAAACATGGACTTAATTGCAGCTCCTTTGTTCCTTTTTGTATAAGTATTGCCATCGTCTTTTGATTTCTATGCAATCTGAGTCCTTTGGAGCCAAGACTACTACCTTGTTTACATTCCCCAGAGATACCACATGTTTAAAGCCAGTGATGGAGCCAGATGAAAAGCTTATTTCTGATGACAGGGCAGTGTGTGGAACAAGGACGTTTTTGGAGCACTCATTTGGACTATTCTTTCCCAGTGCTTTCTGAGCTTGGTTTTGCATTCATTCATTTACTCACTTACACACTCACTCACTCCACTCCGGCTTTTACTTAGAATTGGAAGTGGAGTTAGAAGACTACAGCTCTTTGACACAACAATGACAGCTTTTGTTTTTAGCTAGGCTAGTGTAGATCTTTAACAATGAAATTATTTTTTCAAAGCCCACTTAAGTTAACTTATATTTCAGGGGTAAAGGGAAGTTCTTGAGTAATAGTAGTCCTTTTTGACTACTCTTTTTTTCCTTCTGTTTTCTTTCTTTTGTGGTACTGGAGGTTGAACCCAGAGTCTTCACATTGAGCCCCTCTCCTGCCATTTATTTATTTATTTATTTATTTTTATTTTGAGACAGTCTTACTTAACTTGCTGAGTTGTCCAGGCTGGGCTCAAACTTGAATTTTCCTGCGTCAGCTTCCCAGAGTCCTAGGCTTCTACCACCACACCTGGCTCTTTCCATTTTAATCTTACTCCAACTAAAACCAGAAGGGAAATAAAATAATGCTGTCATTTTGGAAGCTACTTTGAAACTTTTAAATATTAACAGTTAAATTGCTGCTTGAGATGTTAGTGGTACTCTTTTGGAAAACATTGCAAATTGAATAGTATATTTAGATTTTGTCAAAGTTTGAATTACAGAAAATGACTCACAGGGGCAGGGATTTAACTCAAGTGGTACTGAGCCTACCTTGGAAGCACAGGGCCTGAGATTGATCCTGGGTGCCAGAGGTGGGAAGGAGTGACTCACTAAGGTTGTTGATAATGAACTCGACAGCATATACATATGTTATCAGGTTGTTTCATGAGGATAGAGGAAGAATAGGGAAAAAATTCATCACAAACTTGAAAGATCTGAAAATGAACATTGTTATTTAATGAAAATAGCAATTTTTGTACCAAAGATGACTTAATTCGACTGTTTTAAATACTTAATTATGGTTTTAGTTGTAAAATTATGGTTGGCAGGTTGTATCTACATTCAGTTTTGATGCATAGGTCTTTATTGGTACCTATTTGATCTTGAGCAACTCATTTGGATTCTGAGGAGTTTCTTCCACCACAATACTATCAAGAACTACTATATGTGTGTTGCCTTACAGTTTTCTAAGTGATTTTGGATGTTATATGTCACTTATAATGCTTCAGTAAATGAAAAAAATTTAGAGACAGGTAGGAAGTGACTTGTCTAAGATCACATAGCCTGAAGTGTCAGACCTGAAACCCTACACCACTGATGGTGAATCTTTTAAATTGCCCACACTGCAACTTGAAACCCACTTACTGCAGAGTACCAATGTTTCAGTTATACTTGAACCCCCAATGCTAACTCCTGGGGTGATGCTGGGATGACTTGACTCCCAAGCTGACAGAAAGGCTTTGAGTGCTGTTGTGGCATGCATGCCATAGGTTTGCCACCACTGCCTAAAATTAACACTTTCCCCTAGAACCACTTCTGTCCTCTCTCATTGTCATGTCCCCTCAGAAATGAATGATTATTTTATTTTTACAACTCTTGAAGTAATTTACCATCAAGTATTTTATTTGCCGTTAAATTTTTTTTTTCAGGGCTGGGAGTTTTGTTCAGTGTTGAAGTGCATAGTTGACATGCATGCAACCCTGTGTTCATCCCAACATAAGTAAATCTGCCCCAAAGCACATTTTTACAGTTAACTGTATAGAATTTCCATTATTGTGATAAGATTTTAGATTATTCAGGTTTTTAAAAAAACTTATGAGTTTATGTTTGTGATATATAATAAACATTTATCATGGGGTATTGGTATATTACATCTTGATTCTTTTTACTTCCCCTTCCCTCCTGTATCCTTCTATCCCCAGATCTCCTTTCTTTTTTTTTTTTTTTTTAGGTTTTTTGAGACAGGGTCTTGCTTTGTGGTTCAGGCTGGCTCTCAGCTCAGCCTCAAACTCACATCTCAGCAATCCTCCTGCCTCTGCCTCCCAAATGCTGGTGGCGTGAGCCACCATGCCCGGCACTGAGGTATGTGGTACTGGCTGCTGCTGGGAGTGAGTCTCCACGCCCAGTATGGTATGTGGTTACCGAGGACTGAACCCGGGTCCTTGCGCTTGCAAGACAGGCGCCGGAACCACTGAGCTAACTCCCTGGCCCCAGATCTCCTTTCTTTATCCATCCACAAAGTCTGTCTCCCTGTTTCCTATCATCTTTTATTTATTTATTTATTTTGGCTTGAAACAGTCTTGCTGTATAATTCAGGCTGGCCTCAAAGTCGGGGCAAGGCCTCCACTCTCTTGCTTCAGCCTCTTAAATACTGGTATTGTAGGCATGCACCACCACACCCGCTTCCTATCATCTTTTATTTTGCTTTTTAAATTATTTATAATAAGATTGATATTTACTTTGGATTTCTCATGTAATATAAACCAGGTGATATTTAGCATCCCATATCTGACTTATTTCACTTAGCATTATATACTTAATTTGCATCTATTTTCTACAAATTGCTCAAATGTATCATTGTTTATGGCTGAGTAGTTGTACACATAGACCATATTTTCTTTCTTTTTTTTTTTTAGGTTTTTTGAGACAGGGTCTCGCTTTTGTGGTTCAGGCTGGCCCTGAGCTCAGCCTCAAACTCACATCACAATTCTGCTGCCTCTGCCTCCCAAGTGCTGGGATTACAGGCGTGAGCCACCACGCCTGGCACTGTGGTATGTGGTACTGATTGCTGCTGGGTGTGGGTCTCCACACCCAGTATTGTTATGTGGTTACTGGGGAATTGAACCCGGGCCCTTGCGCTTGCAAGACAGGCGCCGGAACCACTGAGCTAACTCCCCAGCCCCATCAAATGCCATTTTTTGATTGAGTGTTTTATTGAAGGCTGTGATTTTTACGGTGTTTATATGTTGTAGATAACATTTGAGGAATAGCTGGCAAAAATTTTTTCCCATTCTGTAGTCTGTTCCCTGTGGTTTTGTTTTGTTATTTTTTCTGTTTTGATGTCTAGGTCTCTTATCATACTTTGGTTTAGTTTGCTTTTAGTACAGGGTAAGTGATACAGGTCTAATTTATTTTTCTGAGGGGCACAGCCACTTTTCATAGTGCCATTTGTTAAAGAGTCTGTCTTTCTTTCAATATATATATTTTAGTCCCTTTATCAAAGATGAGAGGGCTGAACGTTCCTGGGATCATTTCTGTATCGCCAGTTCTGTGCTGTTGAACCATGTCTGTGTTTGACCCTGTATCATTCTTTTATCACTGTAGCTTTGTAATATAACTTGAAATTCAGGATTTTGAAGCTTCCTGCTCTGCTTCTGTTGGGCAGGATTGCTTTTGCTTTTTTTGAGTCTCTTCCAGTTCCATATAAATCTTAGGATTTTTTTTCTAGTTCTGTAAAAATGTTGTTTGTATTTTAATTAGTATTGCATTAGATCTACATGTGTTTTGGAAGTTTGGCCATTTTGATAATATTGGTTCTGCCTATCCAGAAACGGGATATTTATTTTTTGACGTCCTCTTCAGTATCTTTTTTCAGAGTTACTCTAGTTTTTGTTGCAGAAATCTTTTTCACTTTCTTGGTTAAGATAGTAATAGGAAATTAATTTTTTTTAAGCTATTGTGAATCAGATTGTTTTCTTCATTTACTTCTCAGTGGATTCACTGTTGGTTTACAAGAACAGTGTTGATATTTGTGTATTGATTTTGTATGCTGCTTCTTTACTCAATTTGTTTATTCTAAGAGTCTTGGTCTTTTGATCGTGTGCTCTACAAATAAGAATAGTTTTCTTCCTTTTGTAAACTTAATTTCTTTCTCATGGCTGGTTACTGTGGCTAATATTTATTGAACAGAAATAGTAAAAGTGGATACCCTTGTTTCATTCTTCTTTATAGGCTTTCAATTTTGGCCCATTTAATATAATGTTGTTGCTTGGATTTTTGTTAAGTTTTGTCTTTTGCGGTAACATTTTAGGCTACAAGTGTAAATCCTGAAAATCATTGCAAAAACTTATGTGGAATTCATTTTCACATGTCCTAGGTTATGTCCTAACTTGTTCTGAGATGAAGAGAAGAATTTTTCTTATTTACAGATGATACTTCAGAGTAAGAATCTACTATAAAAAAAATTTTTTTTGAGACAGGGTCTCGCTTTGTAGTGGCCCTGAGCTCACTATGTAGATGTAGCACAGGCAAGCGTCTAACTCACAGCAATCCTCCTATCTCTGCCTTCCAATTGCTGGGATTACAGGCATGAATCATCACACCTGGCACTGTGGTATGTGGTACTTATTGCTGTTGGGCATGAGTCTCCATGTCCAACATTGTTATGAGTGATTACCAGGGACTGAACTTAGGGACCTTGTGCTTGCAAGGCAGGCACCAGAACCACTGAAGTAAATCCCCAGCCCTCTACTATAAATTTTAAAGCAAAAATAATTTGAGACTTTGCTGTTAGTCATAAACTTTTTTGAAAAGTACTCAGAATGTATTCTTTATATTTAATATTAATAAATTTTATAATACTTCAAATAAATCTCTTTGAAGGGAACTTCAATATTTTCTTAAGTAGTTTAATCTTGGCAATCTCAAAGAATAAGAAAACTTTAGGATCTAATGAGAATTGGGTCTCAGTTGTAGTAGACAAAGGCTTGGCCCCAGGTATTTTGCTCCATAAATACATTTAAATTAGAATTGAATCTGCTATTTTGTCTAAAAGGCTACACCTACTTTTTAATATATCCCCGATGGAAAAGTATTTTAAAAGATTAGCACTGGGCCAGGGATTTAGCTCAGTAGTTCCAGCATCTGCCTTGCAAGTGCAAGGTCCTAAGTTTGAACAACAGTAACCACATAACACAATGCCAGGCATGGTGACTCATGCCTACCAGTACCACACACCACAATGCCAAGCCTGGTGGCTCATGCTTGTAATGCCAGCACTTGGGAGGCAGAAATAGGAAGATTGCTGTTAGTTTGAGGCTAGCCTGGGCAACATAATGAGTTCAGGGCCAGCCTAAACTACAAAAGTGAGACCCTATATCAAAAAAAAAAGATTAGCAATGACTCTAGTTTTAAACCAGCAAGGTAAAAACCTAACTCTTCAGCAGAAAACATACCACTTTCATTTCACATATGTGTGAGTTTATCTGTCAAGAAGGGAAATCTGGCAGCTTTAATCATTGAAATTCAGTCTGAGACTTAATCAGATTGAACTGGAAATTGAAACAAGTCTGTTCTTCATTCTTATTTTTTCTGCTTTTATGTAGATTTTATTTCTGGAATCTGAAATTCTGTCTCTTTGTGTCTGTCTCTGGGAAGGACTTGAATTAGTTTGTGTGAATCAGTGAATTTCTGTTTATCAGTTTGATTTAATAGACCATCTTTCTTAAGAACTTCAGTGAATTCTTAGATTCTTTTTAAGTCACTTAAAAGTTAGAGGAAAGATATTTTTGCATTTTTGTCTTTTGCAACTAGAACTCAAAAATTTACCCTATATGTAGTCAATTTATGATCTCTTTCACCAATGCTGCTGCCCACCATTACGTCTCTTATCACAGGGCATTTTAAAATGATGCCATAAAATGCATGTTGAGAATCTCTGGATCTCAGATGTATAGAAATCACATCTAAATGTCAGTTCCTGAGTTAAGGAACTGACAGTTATGGCATGGTCAGTCTCTGTTAATATTTAATAGGTTAGAGATTACTATTTATGTTATTCCTTATGTTTTTGTAGACTTAAATACTTGGTGAAAAGCATTTGTTTTATTGGGGCTGTATATTTCTACTATTGTACTGATTTGCTTACGTGAATTAAAGTTATCCTCTAACTGTTTTGGGCTGTATCTGTAGTTTGAAATTTAGGACTACCTATGTGTACTATGCACCAAAGATAAAATTTGAATGCATTGTTCAGCTGTTAAGCAATTCTTATTTGTCTATGATGGAACTATATTCTTGGGTACATGTATTTCAATGTTAGTTATTTTTTATAGTATCCATTTGGATGATGATAATTAATATGTAGAGGCTAATTTTCCAATTTCATTTGTCTCCTCTGGGCATTTCTTTGGGGTATGTTCATGTTCATCTTTTTGCCTCTGATTTTAAAATAATTTTCCTTTGTTGTAGGATGAGCAGTTCTTAGGTTTTGGCTCAGATGAAGAAGTCAGAGTGCGAAGTCCCACAAGGTCTCCTTCAGGTATGACCAGTTAAGCACATGATGCCTTTAAGTTTTGTTTGTTAGAAAGCTGTGGCTTCCTTTTGAAGTCTTTGCATTTAAGAGATAGACTACAACTTTGTGGATAGGAACTTGCTAGATTTGTCTATGAGATACTTCTCTGTCAGGCTACCTTTGGTTTATGTATTATGCCTCTCTCAAAAGTACTTGGATCTCAGGAGATAGGAATTGTGGGGAAACATGATAGGCTTGAAGATAACCTACTAAAGCATCTTCAGATTTATATATTTTATATTAATATGCTAGTATTTATGCCTTTAGGAATAATTTGGCCATTGTTTTTTACAGATGAAATCTGGCTTACTATTGTCAAAGAACTAAAAATAAGGCCAAGAATTTAGCTCTGGCACCTGCCTTGCTAGCACAGAGTCATGAGTTCAATCCCTCGATCCAACAAAAAACCAAAAAAAAAAAAAAAAAACCCTAAAAATAACATTTGGTACTACATCAGACCACTTACCTGATCTTTGAAAGACTATTAAAGAAAAAAGTTGTGTAAGATGTTTCCATTATTAGTAATGGTTGTTACTTTTCTCACAAAATACCTGTACTATCTTGAAATCATAGAATTTCTAGAAATTCTAAATTTCCGGGTAGTTTCTAGGAAAAGGTGCTCAATAGAAATGCCATTTAACAGTTTGCATCATTCGGTTCTGTCTGAAAGAGAGAGCCAGAAGCCTTTTGTTAGAAATATATTCTCCATGTTGCTGATATTCTGACTTCTTGTGTGGCTCTGATTTTATATGGATGGACAGTCTACTTAAGTATGCTGTTGTTAGCAGGTTTTGCTCTTTTTTAATAGTGAAACATTTATTGGTACATTTCAAACATACATGATGATAACACTCAAGACTTTCCTCTTTGACACTGACTTAGTTTGTAATATTTGCTGGTCTTTGTGTATTACTTAAAGAGTCATTATGTTGTATAACCGTGATGATGGACCTGTGCCACAGGCACTGCAGTCAGCTGTTTGTTATCATTGATAACACTAAAAGGCTTGCTGTCACTGTTATATACTCATTGAAGTCAGGCATCCAAGTTGACAATTTCTCTTTTTTAAGAGAAGTTAGCTAATAGTATCTGAGGATATATGCTATTTGGACAGAGGCTGTGGTTTGTTTAAAATGTGATGAAATTCTAGCTAGGCTTGGTGGTCACTCCTGTAATCCCAGCACTCGGGTCTAAGGCAAGAGGATTGCCTTGAGTATAAAGGCCAGCCAGTGTTACATATTGAGACCCTGTCTCAAAAAACAAACAAAAGAAAGATGTGGCAAAATCTTAAAATTTCATATAGGAAAGGAATTTTAGGGATTACCTGGTCTAACTCTTCATTTATAGCTGACAGTGGAGGCCAAGAAAATACATGAAGAGCAATTATGTATAGACAGTGTATGAGTTATTTAAGTGTGTTGTGGATTAAGTAAATCAGCAAAATTGCTTTTCTACTTAGATTTTCAAAAGCTTATTTTAAAAGTAGAATAGGAGAGGTTTTCCAAATAAGAAAGTTCTCTGAGTGGCCGAGTTCAAGTCAACCTCAATGACAGAATCTTATACTTATGGGAAAGAGGTTTTTATTAATTCACAACTTTTTTATGATGCTTTCCTCTTAGTTTGTAATATTATTTGTAATATTATTAGTTTGTATTATATTTTTTTCTTGGTTCTCATCTTGGAGATTGTCTTTTTCATTAAAAAATCATCTGGATGTCACTCATTATTTAAAAAAGAAAGGTAGTTTCCTATGGTCTAATCTATTCCTTTTGTTGTAATTAGTATATATTGAGAATGAATTTGTAAATCTTTACTCTGTTAATGGAAATTTCAAAAGTTAATTGGTGAGGACTGTATTTATATTTAGAAAGCTCAGCAGTAAAACCCGTGTTGATTTCTGCTCTCTTAGGAAGTAGCTCCATAGTAAAAATGTTCATAATCTCTTTTTGTGCTTGTGAAGGCAGGTTTTAGTCTCAAAAGAATGTTGTCTTATAATACACTCAAAAGTCAAGGGAGAATAGGGGCCGGGGAATTAGCTCAGTGGTTCCGGCGCCTGTCTCGCAAGCGCAAGGGCCCGGGTTCGATTCCCCGGTAACCACATAACAATACTGGGTGTGGAGACCCACATCCAGCAGCAACCAGTACCACATACCACAGTGCCGGGCGTGGTGGCTCACGCCTGTAATCCCAGCACTCGGGAGGCAGAGGCAGGAGGATTGTGATGTGAGTTTGAGGCTGAGCTGAGGGCCAGCCTGAACCACAAAAAGCAAGACCCTGTCTCAAAAAAACCTAAAAAAAAAAAAAAAAAAAAAAGTCAAGGGAGAATAGAAGATGGCAAGGGCAGCTCTTAATATATTTTAATACAGGTTTATATGAGTACTGGAGATAGACTTGTTTGTTAACTCTCTTGATACTTAATAAATTGAGCCAATATATAAACTGACACATTCCTTTTACTTTGAATAGAAGAAATCTAGTTGAATGAGTTACTGATTTCCTCTTCATATATTTAAGGTTAAATCTTTTGGTAACTTGGGACTAACTAGTTTAAGAACTCCTTAGATAGGAGAGTAGATTAATGGACCTATCATTAGTCATTTCACAGCTAGTTCACAATGTACAGAATTCAGTAATGTTCTGAGAGTAATGTTCTGAGATCTCATGAATGAATATTTTTTATTCAAGAAAAATTTCTTAATATACTTTAGTAAGCAGATTAAAAATATAAGATACAGAGTTACATAGGAGTTTTTTCCTGTGTAAGTTGGTATATTGTTGATCAAAGAGTACCTTGTTCAAATTTACTTAAAGCCAAAATTCCAAACTGAAAAGTTGGGTTTACTCACAAGAAGCATGTTCTTAAATGTTACTCTTAGTGACTGGAATAAGGAAGTATAGATTTTTTTAAAAAATTGTTTTAAATTCAGGGGGAAAAAACTTCCTGCACATCTAAAGTTGTAGGAAAATCAGTTTTCTACATTACTTTTCAGTTGAAAACCTCTTACCATCATCTTAACTTTTATATCAAAAAAGTATTTAAATGTTCTTTCAGGTGGAATGTTAATGGATTTCTGTTAGGCAAATTTTTGTTGAAAACAAACTAACCACAATTAAGATATTTTATTGATTCAATAGACTCAAGTTGAGTTTGGTACAAAATGGCCTATGTTAATTATATTCAGCTTAGCTAAGACCTGAACTACACAGCTAAATATATGCTCTTCATTGTTTAATTTCTATACACAGTTAAAACTAGTCCTCGAAAACCTCGTGGGAGACCTAGAAGTGGCTCTGACCGAAATTCAGCTATCCTCTCAGACCCACCTGTGTTTTCCCCTCTAAATAAATCAGAGACCAAATCTGGAGATAAGATCAAGAAGAAAGATTCTAAAAATATAGAAAAGAAAAGAGGAAGACCTCCTACCTTCCCTGGAGTAAAAATTAAAATAACACATGGAAAGGACATTGCAGAATTACCAAAGGGAAATAAAGAAGATAGCCTGAAAAAAATTAAACGGACACCTTCTGCTACATTTCAGCAAGCCACAAAGATTAAAAAATTAAGAGCAGGTAAACTTTCTCCTCTCAAGTCTAAGTTTAAAACAGGGAAGCTCCAAATAGGAAGGAAAGGGGTGCAGATTGTACGCCGGCGAGGACGACCTCCTTCGACAGAACGGATAAAGACCCCTTCAGGTCTCCTCATTAATTCTGAACTAGATAAGCCCCAGAAGGTCCGGAAAGACAAGGAAGGAACACCTCCACTCACAAAAGACGATAAGACAATTGTCAGACAAAGCCCTCGAAGGATTAAGCCAGTCAGGATTATTCCTTCTTCTAAAAGGACAGATGCAACAATTGCTAAGCAACTCTTGCAGAGGGCAAAGAAGGGGGCTCAAAAGAAAATTGAGAAAGAAGCAGCTCAGCTGCAAGGAAGAAAGGTGAAGACACAGGTCAAAAATATCCGGCAGTTCATCATGCCTGTTGTCAGTGCTATCTCCTCACGGATCATTAAAACTCCACGGCGGTTCATAGAGGATGAAGATTATGATCCTCCAATTAAAATAGCCCGACTAGAGTCTACACCGAATAGTAGATTCAGTGCCACATCCTGTGGATCTTCTGAAAAATCAAGTGCAGCTTCTCAACACTCCTCTCAAATGTCTTCAGACTCCTCCCGATCTAGTAGCCCCAGTGTTGATACCTCCACAGATTCTCAGGCCTCTGAGGAGATTCAGGTACTTCCTGAAGAGCGGAGTGACACCCCTGAAGTTCACACACCATTGCCTATTTCCCAATCCCCAGAAAATGAGAGTAATGATAGGAGAAGCAGAAGATACTCGGTGTCAGAGAGAAGTTTTGGATCAAGAACAGCTAAAAAATTGTCAACTCTACAAAGTGCCCCTCAGCAGCAGACCTCCTCCTCTCCACCTCCGCCTCTGCTTACTCCCCCACCGCCATTGCAGCCAGCCTCCAGCATCTCTGACCACACACCTTGGCTTATGCCTCCAACAATACCCTTAGCATCACCGTTTTTGCCTGCCTCTGCTGCTCCCATGCAAGGGAAGCGAAAATCTATTTTGCGAGAGCCAACGTTTAGGTGGACTTCTTTAAAGCATTCTAGGTCAGAGCCACAATACTTTTCCTCAGCAAAGTATGCCAAAGAAGGTCTGATTCGTAAACCAATATTTGATAATTTCCGACCCCCTCCACTAACTCCTGAGGATGTTGGCTTTGCGTCTGGTTTTTCTACATCTGGTACTGCTGCCTCTGCCCGGTTGTTTTCACCACTCCATTCTGGAACAAGATTTGATATGCACAAAAGGAGCCCTCTTCTTAGAGCTCCAAGATTTACTCCAAGTGAGGCACACTCTAGAATATTTGAATCTGTAACCTTGCCTAGTAATCGAACTTCTGCTGGTACATCATCTTCAGGAGTATCTAGTAGAAAAAGGAAAAGAAGAGTGTTTAGTCCTATTCGATCTGAACCAAGATCTCCTTCTCACTCCATGAGGACAAGAAGCGGAAGGCTTAGTACTTCTGAGCTGTCACCTCTCACTCCTCCATCTTCTGTCTCTTCCTCACTAAGCATTTCTGTTAGTCCTCTTGCCACTAGTGCCTTAAACCCAACCTTTACTTTTCCTTCTCATTCCCTGACTCAGTCTGGGGATTCTACAGAGAAAAATCAGAGACCAAGGAAGCAAACTAGTGCTCCAGCAGAGCCATTTTCATCAAGTAGTCCTACTCCTCTCTTCCCTTGGTTCACCCCAGGCTCTCAGACCGAGAAGGGGAGAAATAAAGACAAGGCCCCTGATGAGCTGTCCAAAGATCGAGATGCTGACAAGAGTATGGAGAAGGACAAGAGTAGAGAGAGAGACCGAGAGAGAGAAAAGGAAAATAAGCGAGAGTCAAGGAAAGAGAAAAGGAAAAAGGGATCCGAAATTCAGAGTAGTTCTGCTTTGTATTCTGTGGGTAGGGTTTCCAAAGAGAAGGTTGTTGGTGAAGATGTTGCCACTTCATCTTCTGCCAAAAAAGCGACAGGGCGGAAGAAGTCTTCATCACTTGATTCTGGGACTGATATTGCTTCTGTGACTCTTGGGGATACAACAACTGTCAAAACCAAAATACTTATAAAGAAAGGGAGAGGAAATCTGGAAAAAACCAACTTGGACCTCGGCCCAACTGCCCCATCCCTGGAGAAGGAGAAAACCCTCTGCCTTTCTACTCCTTCATCTAGCACTGTTAAACATTCCACTTCCTCCATAGGCTCCATGTTGGCTCAGGCAGACAAGCTTCCAATGACTGACAAGAGGGTTGCCAGCCTCCTAAAAAAGGCCAAAGCCCAGCTCTGCAAGATTGAGAAGAGTAAGAGTCTTAAACAAACTGACCAGCCTAAAGCACAGGTACTCCTTTGCACCTTACCTGTTAAAACCAACAGCTTACCAGCTCCTTGCTGTGGGGAGGTTTTAATTAGGTTATGTGTTTCAGTTTCTCCCAGTTATAGTAATCAGGAAAAGTATGGTAGAGGTTGTAGTATTCACAGTGATCCTTCAAGGTGTTGTAGAAAATAATAAGGCATTAACATTCTATGTTGTAATGATGTTAGTAGAGATGGAAAAGTATAACATGTATTTGAGCAAGTGTGGATAGCTGGCAAAGTGGTGAACTAAATGGCTGAAAGATAGGTTGAAACAACTTTACAGAGAATGCTGAGTTGTTTGTACCACATTTTGGTGCAGTGGAATCTCTAACTTAATTTTGAAGGGAAATTTTGATAATCAAACAGTTTCTATAGAATAGAAAATTGGAGGTGAACGTTCTCTTCCTCTAAGTGACTGGAATAGTAGCTGTTTGTGGGGTATAATTTAAGCACTTAGACTTAAATTGTGGAACAGAAAAGCTGTAGAAATTCAATTTGTTAAGAAGATGCCCAACAAATTTTTGCCAAGAACACTAGTTTAAAAAAAAAAAAAAGAAAAAAGAATGAGGAATGACCTTGCCAGAGAAAACTTCATCTTAAGGGTTTTTTTTAGGTTTTTTGAGACAGGATCTCGCTTTGTACTTCAGGCTGGCCCTGAGCTCAGCCTCCAACTCACATCACAGCAATCCTCCTGCCTCTGCCTCCTGAGTACTGGGATTACAGGCATGAGCCACCACGCCCGGCACTGTGGTATGTAGTACTGATTGCTGCTGGGGTGAGTCTCCACACCCAGTATTGTTATGTGGTGACCGGGGATCGAACCGGGGGACCCTGTGCTTACAAGACAGGTGCCAGAACCACTGAGCTATATTCCTGGCCCCATTTTAAGGTTTTTTAAAAACAGTTACCACAGTGTAGTGTAGTGGTGCCCATTGTAATCTCAGCATTAGAGAGGCTGAGGCAGGAGGATTGCCATGAATTTGAAGCCAACCTGAACTGTATAGTGAGTCCTTGCCTCAAAAAAAACCCAGTTATGTAGTAGATTGTGCACTCATGTGGAATTAGGTTAATATGGGATTTTTATTCGTTATTCAACTTAGGATCATATTTATGTTAACTCTACCAAGTTGACCATTGTAGCAGCAGTGTAGTGGGACTTATTTCAGACACCATGTTGGATGTTTGGGTTAGCCTTCTCAGGATAGGGACAGTGGCTCTTTAAAATGTGAGATACTTGGGGCCGGGGATGTAGCTCAATGGTTCCAGCACCTGTCTTGCAAGCGCAGGGCCCCCTGGTTCGATCCCCAGTAACCACATAACAATACTGGGTGTGGAGACTCACCCCAGCAGCAATCAGTACCACATACCACAGTGCAGGGAATGGTGGCTCACGCTTGTAATTCCAGCAGTTGGGAGGCAGAGGCAGGAGGATTGCTGTGATGTGAGTTGGAGGCTGAGCTCAGGGCCAGCCTGAACCACAAAAGCGAGACCCTGTCTCAAAAAAAAAATGCGAGATACTTCTGTTGGAGCCATGGCCTTCTTTTACCTCGTATTGATAGGTTATCTCCTCTGTTCTTTTAAAAGCAAGAGACTAGACTGTTTTTAGTAATACTGTACTGTGTAGATTGGCAGCTTGAATTTTGAGGAAAGTTGTAAAGAAGTTTAATTGGGAATAGAAACTTAGCTGATTTCCGTTTTTTGATGATAGGGTTTTTTTTGCTAATTTTACGATATGGAAATAGTTGGGTTCTATATATTGAGATTATTTTCTCAGAATAACTAGACATATGTTTTGATGCTGGATCATAGTTCATTGATCAAGTATACCCTCGTGTCATTTAGTTATATTTACAATATATATGATTGTCATTGTTTTTGGCCTGCTTTGAATTTAGGGTCAAGAAAGTGATTCATCAGAGACCTCTGTGCGAGGACCCCGAATTAAACATGTCTGCAGAAGAGCTGCTGTTGCCCTTGGCCGAAAACGAGCTGTGTTTCCTGATGACATGCCCACCTTGAGTGCCTTACCATGGGAAGAACGTGAAAAGATTTTATCTTCCATGGGGAATGATGGTATGTCTGGGGGATCCTGCTTGGTGTGAGCAGACTTTTTGTTTGCTGATCTCTCTTGGGATGCTCAGTAGGTTCTTCATAGTTAGTCTGGGTCTTTAAAAAAATTAAATGGATACCTAGAAGGAATTAAATATATGAAGATTTTAATTAGAAGAAATGTCTGAGAAAGAAAAAAGAGGGTTAGCTAGGAAATGCTGAGAATGGTCAAACTGTAAAGTAAGTCTTGCCCTCTTGAAGGAGAGACAAGGAAAGTTAGGTAGAACGTTCTTAGACTGCCATGTAGTCTAAGAATGGTTTGACAAGGTTATAAGAAAGTCTTTGAATAAAAATTGGCTGTCAGAGTTCTTGTGTCTCCCAGAAGTAAGCCTGTCGTAGTGTCTCTGCCACCCACTGTATAAGTGTGGCTTCTTCATACCACTGGATTCCAGTGCATAGCACCTGAGGCCTTGGTCAGTTATGCTTCTTGCAGTTGAGGTCTGTGAGGCGCATTCTCATGACTGCCATATAGTTCTGAAATGTTGCGCATTCTCATGACTGCCATATAGTTCTGAAATGTTGGGCAGCTGCTCTTAATGAATGTAGAGGTCTAGAAAACCTTAGAAGCAGTTAGTTCATATTCTTCATTTTAGATTAGACTTTTTTTTGGTATTTGCAATTTTGCTTTTATTAAGCTACAAGTTACAGGCACTTTAAACCATTTAAATAATTAAAACTTCAAGTTCTCTGTATAAATATTTTTATAATTCAGCTTTAGACTACCACTTAAAACAACACTTGAATGTATCTAATAATACAGAAATCTTGAGGCTCTCCCCTTCTGTTCCCAAGAATGGGTTAGATACCCTCTTGGAACTAATGACATTTTTTTTTAACAGACAAGTCATCAATTGCTGGCTCCGAAGATGCTGAACCTCTTGCTCCACCCATCAAACCAATTAAACCTATCACCAGAAACAAGGCACCGCAGGAACCACCAGTAAAGAAAGGACGGCGATCAAGGCGGTGTGGGCAGTGTCCTGGCTGCCAGGTGCCTGAGGACTGTGGTGTTTGCACTAACTGCTTAGACAAGCCGAAGTTTGGTGGCCGCAACATAAAGAAGCAGTGCTGCAAGTGAGTGGGTCTTACTCTGAGGTGCTGACCTCCCTTTGGAGAGACTGCTTATTTATCTCCTGTCTAATGCTGAGATGCACTTAACTGAAAGTGGTGATTGTATTGAATCTCCTTGAGTTGCAAGATTAGTTGCAGAATTGGACTATGTGATATGATTAGGTTTGGGCTCTGCTTAAATAACTACTCTAGGGAGATGCTTTCTAATAGAATATTCTACAAAAACATAGTATTCTGTGTGTGCTCAGTTCGCTGTAGCTGACACTAGTTACATGGCTTTTGAGCACTTGGCATGTGGTTGGTATGACTAGAGAACTACATCTACATTTTTTATTTCATTTAATATTAATTAATGTATGTATGTATGTATGTTTGTTTGTTTGTTTGTTTTTTGTTTTTTGGGGTTTTTTTAGGTTTTTTGAGACAGGGTCTCGCTTTGTGGTTCAGGCTGGCCCTCAGCTCAGCCTCAAACTCACATCACAGTCCTCCTGCCTCTGCCTCCCGAGTGCTGGGATTACAGGCATGAGCCACCACGCCCGGCACTGTGGTATGTGGTACTGGTTGCTGCTGGGCGTGGGTCTCCACACCCAGTATTGTTATGTGGTTACCGGGGAATCGAACCCGGGCCCTTGCGCTTGCAAGACAGGCGCCGGAACCACTGAGCTAAC
>PVIR01007342.1:0-61411 GCA_004026965.1 Petromus typicus
CCTTTCCATTAAATTTATTATCTTGCCTGATGAATTTATTCTGCTGGACCTTATGCAGTTATACCCCTCATTGTCTTTTTCTAGATAATGTTTAGAATCTTTTGGAGTGTTTGTTTTGATATTCATGAAATTTCTTAGGTGCTCTTTGTCATAAATGTATTGTATTTTTCCATAAATTTGGAAAAATTTGTTTTTCAGGGTATATCAATCTGTGTTGGAAAATGTTTTCTTTTAGGGTTTGAAATACTTCACTGTAGGCTGTCCTTGACTACAGAGTTTGTGTTGAGAAATGTGCTGTGTTTCTGTTGGCCTTTTCTTGGTATGTGATTTGTTTATTCCTTCTGACTGCATTCTATATTTTGTTCTGCTGGATTTCTGGAATCTTATCTATTGTATATCTAGGTGTAGGTATTTTTTTGATCATGGCTAGTTGGAGTTATATCTGTATATCAAACAGATATATCACTTATCTGTATATCAAACTCTTCTCCTATGCTTGGGGAAGTTCTCTGTCATTACTTTAAAAAAATCAAATATTTATTGGTACATTATGAATACACATCATTGCATTCAACATTAAGAGTTTGTACCAGAATATGACATGACTTGATTCTCATTTTCCCCCTTCCCCGCTGCCCTGCAACCCACTTTTATACATAAGCTTTATTTCCTTTTTCTTTGCTACTATCACATTCTTTTCCCCTTAATTATTTACTCCTACACCCTCTTTCCTTTTTGTCATTTGCCCTATCCTTTGTTTTTTTATCCTTCCAGTGAGTATTATGTTATTCTTGTTTGTGTCATCTAGCAGATGCTGGATTGATTTTTCATAGTCCCTTATTATTTTTAAGAAAGCTTTCTTTCAAAGTCACTAACCACCACCCTGTCTTCTGTATTTGAAATTCTGTCCTCACATTAACTCATTCTGCTGTTAGATACCTTTTGTTAGATACCTGTCAATGGAGTTTTTTATCTCCTAGATATTTGTTTGAAGACTCTGTTTCATGAGTTTCATTTCTTTTTTATGCTGGGCATTTGTGGTTTCTAAGTATTTCCTGTGCTGGGGTTTTGCAGCTTACATCATGACCCTATGCTTGTCTATTTTTTTTAAACTTTGTTTCTGTTCTAGAATCTCTGAGCATGACTTCCAGTTTGGTCACCATCTGGGAAATTATTTTGACCTTTTTTTTTTGATATTCATTCATGTCTTTTGTTGCTTCCTGTGTTATCATTTCAAGCTGTCCAGGCTACTAATGGTTAAATTTTTCTTCCTTATTGCCCCCAAGGCTACCGTGGATGACCTTGAAGACAGGATTTGTGTCTTATGTAAGTGTTTGCTCATTTGTATTCTTTATTTGTGAATCATTTAATTTGTGAGTTGATACCTCTGTACTGCTCCTTGTGAGTATTTTTATTTATAGTACTTAGGTCCTTTAGAGAATGATTCTTCTCAGAGGTCTTTCCCAGGTACAGCTAGCTGATCTTTTGATTTTTATTTTGTAATAACATGCAGTCTTGGTTTTTGTATAACAATAATGATGACTGATTAGAACAATCATATCACCTTGGTAAACTGCTGAACATAAGAGAGACAAGAAAGAAATAAAAGAAGAAAACAAATTAATAGAAACAGAAAATTAGGAATGGTGTTCGGACTCCTGTGAAAATAAGAACAATTAAAATAAATAAGGACAAAACAGGAGTGAGAAATGAAGAAAAAAAGAAAAGAAAAATATGTTCCTTTGAAGGTATGTCTCTTATCTTTTTAGAAATACCTATTAATGTAGAGATAATTGTAAGAAAATTATCACTTTACCCTATACACTTACATGTGTTCATTTTTTTTTTTTCAAATTCCAGCTATTTCACTGCTATATTTTTATGAATTAGTCATACCAGGAACTAAACTTTTTTTTTTTTTTTCTTTTTGACTGTGGTTGTTTAGTATAGAAAAGCTACATATAAAGTACAATATTGATAGATTAATTGACTTTATGGGAAACATCAGCTTGACATATTCAAACTTTATGAAGAGTAATCTTTTTTCCAAAATCAATAAAATCATTCAAATTATACCTTACAACACATTCTTGCAGAAAATTCAAAGCATGAAGAAAAGCATGAAAAATATATCAAAAGGGGCCGGGGATTTAGCTCAATGGTTCTGACGCCTGTTTTGCAAGCTCAAGGACCCGGGTTTGATCCCCAGTTAACCACATACAATACTGGGTGTGGAGAGTCACTCCCAGCAGCAATCAGTACCACATACCACAATGCTGGGTGTGGTGGCTCACACCTGTAATCCCAGCACTCGGGAGGCAGAGGCAGGAGGATTGCTGTGATGTGAGTTTGAGGCTGAGCTCAGGGCCAGCCTGAACTACAAAGCAAGACTCTGTCTCAAAAAACAAACAAACAAACAAACAAAAAAATATATATATATATTAAAAGGAAAGCATGAAGAATATATTAAAATTGCTCCTACTTCAGAGAAGCAGCCACCATAAATACTTTTTTTTTCTGTTCTTAAATTGTATGTATGCAAGCATATAAATTGTATAGGTCATCGTGCACATATTCACAAGGCATTGTTTTTATTTGTTAGTATTTATTTATTCTTTGTTTTATTAGTATATGTTGCAGTATATGAAAAGAAAGTTTAATGTGCCAGTAGTAAATATGTCACTTATTTTGATATTTGTGTCAAAGTGGGGATATCTATTCAGGAAATAGTTTTAATGATGATTATACTTCATATTTTGCAGACATATTTCTGCATTTTGCACTTCAGTGTCCCTCTGCTGTGTTTGTGAACATTTAAAAAGTTCATAATTTGTAAAATAAGAGTTTAATGTTTTGTTTCAATGCAAGCAATTCTATAAATAGAAAAACATGAATTTTTAGTTGAATCTTTAGAAAAATTTTTGAACATTATGTTAAAATATATAGACCTTCCAACATATATAGTATGTACCACAGAATACTAATGCTACTCTTTACCCTTACTGAATATTGTATTGTCACCTTTATCTTATTATAAACAGCTTTACTTAAACTTATTTCTAAAAATAGTTCTGTATCAGGATTATAATAATAATATGAATTAGTCGTATGAGGAACATATGCATATGCATTTATATATTACATTTTTTAGAAATTGATTTTATTGGTACATTTTATACATACATTATGATGACATTCAACATTGAGATTTGTATTTGGACATGACACACTCCATTACTTCTAAACATAAACAACCCTTTTTCTCACAGGCTTCAGGTAAATATTCATATGTATTTTCTTTTAAAGTTTTGGTATTTTATTTAAATTTAACTTTCTCATCTGCTGGAATATGTTTTGAAATATGTGTATAAATGGGTAATAGTGCAATCCAAATGATGTTAGAAAATGTAAAGATGAATGTACACTGTCTGCTATAGAGCATTCTGCCAGGCTTGTAGCTGGTATATAATGCATTTTCTGAATTCACCTTTCTTATTTCCCTTAGCCAACTAGGGAATACACTTGATCAGGGTCCAGGAAACAAAAACCTAACCCCAAAAGAACACAGTCTGATGCCAAGGCATTTACCATAAAACAAAGAAAAATACGTGCAAACAAATGACTATAACATAACCTTGTCTGATGGGACAAGAAGACAGAGAAATTTTCCAAGGGAACAATTCTTATAATATTGCCTGAGAGATGAGTTGAAGCATATGAAATGAGCAAAAAGAGAATGACTTTTGGGAAAGAATGTACCTGAGATAGTCAGGTGTATTCAGGGATCTCTGAGAAATGTAGTAGGGTGCTAATATGGATTTTAGGAAGTACAGGATGGAAAGAAGATTCAGGCCAGATAATGATAGGGTTAGCAGGCCATGCTTAAGATTTTGTTCAAGGGGCCAGGGAGTTAGCTCAATGGTTCCATTACCTGTCTTGCAAGCGTAAGGGCCTAGGTTCAAGCCACGGTAACCACATACCATACTGGGTGTGCAGCAGCAATCAGTACCACGTACTACAATGCTGGCATGGTGGGTTATGCCTGTGATCCCAGCACTTAGGAGGTAGAGGCAGGAGGATTGCTGTGATGTGAGTTGCCAGCCTCAATTACAAAGTGAGACCCTGTCTCAAAAAAAAAAAAAAAAAAAGATTTTGTTCAAGTATTTCTGATGTATATTAATGTTCTACTAGCATTATTCAGGCTATTTTTCCTAATTGCTTTGGATTAAACCCAAAGTCTTGCTCAGTGCTAGACAAATGGTGTACCCTTTATACCAACCTATATACCAACCCTATTCTTACATATCTAGTGAAATTTTACAGTATATATAAAATTTCTCAGGCAAATTTGTATTTGAATTATTAATCATCTACAGTACTCCAATTTAGCAAAATCCATTGAATTATTTAATTTCTGATCTGCTTAGCTCATGTGGGTCAGAAAAAAATCACTCAATTTCTTTGCTAATATGTCAATCAGTTTTACTTAAATAGTTGGAAAGATTTTGCAGCATATTCATGGAATAGCAGCACTACTTTGGAATACGGGACTCTCCTCAGACAGAACAGTCTAAACAAGCTATACCAAGACCATTTTCTTTAGTACGCAGCTTTTACAAATATATGTGATATCCTTAGTATTTATTCATCATGTTTGTCCAATCCCAGACCTTATCAACTACCCTAGTCTGCCAAGGTATTACCTGACCTATCTTAATGCTCTGTACCATATTTAATTTATTTCCATTTATACATGGGATATAAGAGGAATGATAAAAATATAGTAATGTTTGCACTCAGGTATTTATTACAGTAAAAGGCACATGGTCATTAATCCACCTCAAAATACTCCTTGTTTCAAGCACACTTATGCTATTGTTATTGTTTTCTTGAAGTAGTTCTGGAAGTCATCCTGCATGAGTGTCCTTTTAAAAAATTAGTATATATGCCAAAAAAATCCAGATATGTTCAGTGGATAATTAGTACATATACATGTCACAACTTTGTTCTTTTTTCTTGCCCTTTGTCCTTTTCCCTCCTGTCTTTTCTTAACTCCAGAGCCCCTTCTTATCTTCACAAAGTCTACCTTCAAGTTTCCTATCATCTACTTTTATTTATTCTTTAAATTATTTTTATTTCTTATAAAAGAGAAATAATGTGATATGTAATGTTTTTTGTGTTTGTTTTATTTTATTTAGTATTATGGTCTCAAGATGCATCCATTTTCTTACAAATGACTCATATTCATCCTTCCTAATGGCTCATCAGTACACCTTTGCATGCGTGCATGCGTGCACACACACACACACACACACACACACACACACACATATATATATATATATATATATATATATATGCCACTTTTTGTGTCTACTCTTTTCTTGGTGGGCATTTAGGCTATTTCCAGAATTTAGCTATGACCTAAACATTAGTATGGATGAATGTCTTATTTTGCAATTGTGGCTACTTCAGTGTCTCAGTCCATTTGAGACATTTACCTTTCATAGTTATTTTGGGTTTGAAAGGGGAGGGCTGGAAGTCTTGTGTGCCTATTATGGTTTAGATTTAAAAAGTCACTCACAATTCTCCTATGTATGGAAGAAAGTTGGTTCATGAAGATGAGAAACTCCTTTGTGGGTTTGTTCATTAGCTGAATGTGCTGTCAGGAAGTGGGGCCTGGTTGGAGATGAATCACTGAGCATGACCTGGAAAGGTGTCTTCTTGTTCCTAGTTCTTCCTGTTTCTCTCTCTGCTATTTGTGTGCCTTGGGTTGAACACATTTTTTCTGTCTTGCACCCTACATACCATGAACTGAAATTAATGAAACTGTGTTCCCAAGTTATTCTCTCCTCCTTTAAACTGTGGATGTGGGATTTTTGTCCCATTAATAGGCAGACATATATGACAATACCAGGTGCTATGAATAAAATGAATTAAGAGATATCATTATTTTTATGAGCCCCCCCCCCACTTTCCATTCGATGGGATTCGGTACCTGCATTCATTAAAGTTTTGATCATACTTTGAAAAGACACTTGCAAGAGTCTCTGCTTCAGAAAGTGGCAAGAACAATAGAGTTAAATGTGATCAAAATGAACATAAGGGAACATTTTGAGGTGTATTAATGGCAATTTCTTACTGTGACTAAGTTGCATTCCTGTAACTAGGTAGTTCAGTGATTGGTTGTTATGTACATAGTACATACATTACAATATTTAAGACAAAGAAATGATCAGAGAAAATTTCAACTTAACTTTCGATTTCTTTACATAACTCTTATATGCAAAATTATAATTCATTACAAGATAAAACTGTAATACTATACTATACTATACTATACTATAAAATTTGCAGAAGTTGCAGTATGGTATAAACAAGGTATAGTGTACCAAAAAATACACTGAGGCTTTACAAATAAGATGTGTAGAATAGAAAAAAAAAAAAAAAAAAAAAAAGACTGGCCTGTTGTCTGAGCAGAGCTCACAAGTCTGAACAGTTCACCTCAGTCATAAATCCAAACAGTTGATAAAGAAGTACATCTTTTAGTAAGAATATCTGTATAATTTTTATGTAAACACACATGGCATTTTCTATTCAGCCCTTGCCTTTATAGATAGAGTCTTTGAAGATTGACTACCTTTACAGTCACCTCAAAAAGAACACATGATTCACTGTTCTTTTTTAGAGAATGAAGCTGGTCATTCCTCTTCCTCATCAAATTTTCATGGATTGGTTTCTTGGGCTCAGAAGATATTCCTAGGGAGATATCTCTGACTTTCAGCCATTGCTAAGGGAGCATTAGGATGGAGGAAATGAGGGAACTTGAATGTTTTGGAGGAGGGGCTTTAGAGTGCCAGGTGGTGGGTGATTAAAGCTAAGGGGCTCGGTGAAGAAGTTTGTAAGAAAAAAAAAAACAACACTGAAGCAGCAAAAAAGAATAATTCTAGTGATAAAATTATTTCTGTTACTAGTACCTGCTTCAATTCAGCCATTTTTCTGCTTGGAGGAAAGTCTAGCAGCATGTAAATCTAAATGACCTACAACAGGGCCTTGTGTTGTTATGAGCCACCTGTGAAAGAGCATGGTATGAAATGAAAGAAAAATTATTTCATTTCTTATATGTTGATAAATGACAGTTCAGTATTGTGCAGCAAGTGACCATCAGTGGTGGAGGTAGGCATCTGAAGACAGGGCAAGATTTCTGGGCTTTCAGGTGAAAGTCTACATTCAATAATTTTGAAGTGTAACTGACAGAACATTTGTTAAGACACACAGAGCATGACCCCAGGGCAGGCCCATGGAGTGGCCTAGGGTCCATAGGTGTTTCAAAATAGTAATATACAATGATTAATGATGGTAAAGATGCAAATTGAACTTGTCTGACATGACAGAGATTAGAACCTAGTCCTATTGAACTCTTAAATAAATAGAAATTAGAGATATATTCAAGCTCTAAAATCTAGTGCGATCTGATAACTTGTAACCATGTGTAAATGAGACCTTGAAACATTTGGTTTCCATACTGATTCACCACTTCTGGGACAAAAGTCACTTACATGTTTAAGTCAGTCATAAACAAACTGGATAAGTCAGACAGGGTTTATTTTTTTGGAATAAGTGATTCCCAAATATCTTTATATTATAGGATAAACACAGATGATATATACATTTTTAACACAGGAGAAAATGGAGGAAGTTCAAAAGATATGTTCATGGTATTTAGTAAAAAATTATTTTCTTCATATTTGTATGAATTTGCTTTCCTGTCACTGTGACCTTTCCCAACATCAGCAACTTAAAAAGAACAGAGGGTTAATTTCAGGAGACTGAGTCCACAGTTGGCTGATTTCAAGGCAGAAACCTGAGGGTGAAATTGCGTATGGTAGTGAAGATGTTCAGGGCATGGCAACTGGCAAGCAAAGCACAGAAACAGTGATGCAAGGAAAGGGAGAAGAACACGTATTGTGCCCAAGGCCACTCCTATATAGCCTGTTCCAGAACCCAAGAATGGGCTTTGTGGTCTGTGATATGTTTATTAACCTAATCAAGTTGACATTACAATTAGTGGTCACAGTGTTATAATAAGATAAAATTAAATATTTGAGAAGACATAAATTATTTTTAGTTGTCAAGTGTTATTCTTAAAACTTTAATAAACTTGATTTACTTCAATATACTCATAATTTCTATCCTAACAGTTTAATGATAAGAAGCTCTCCAAAACTTAATTGTTATTTTTTTTTTAGGTTTTCTGAGACAGGGTCTCGCTTTGTGGTTCAGGCTGGCCCTGAGCTCAGCCTCAAACTCACATCACAGCAATCCTCCTGCCTCTGCCTCCTGAGTGCTGGGATTACAGGCGTGAGCCACCACCCTGGCACTGTGGTATGTGGTACTGGTTGCTGCTGGGCGTGAGCCTCCACACTCAGTATGGAATGTGGTTACTGGGCATTGAACCCAGGTCCTTGCACTTGCTGGAACCACTGAGCTAACTCCCCGGCCCCAAAACTTAATTGTTAGTTTGTATAAGAAAATTTGTTTCAAAACTTTTACTTTTTTAGAAACTAGAATCAACAATTATACTGAATCCTACAGCCCTTCTTTTCTTTTAATGTTAAATACAATACTAAAATTTTTCATGGTTTATTGAAGAAAATTTCAATTCCAAACATGTTTTTTTAGATCAAAGATTTCAAAACAATCAAGTTATAAATGCAGAGTGCATGTGCACTTTTAATGTCTTTATATGTCCCCAACATGCCAGGTAGTGACAGTGATATATGAGAAAGTAGAAGTTGGCTGTCTAGTTTGGAGCTGCATCAGGCAGTAGTTCTCTACCTTTCTATAAAGTTATCTTTGGGTTATGTTTCCTCTCTCCTCGAGTGAGAACTTTTCCATGGACTCTAGGCTTCTAGAGCAACACTGATGGTCATCTGTTTTGCAAGAGAGTGCTAAAGCAAATATTCAGGTAAGAGATTACCTGGTTGGGAAACTCCTGCTGCCACACAAGAGCAGTATGTGTAGTATGGATATTTCTTGTACATATATCCAAATATGGGAATGCTAGGGTGAGCCTGACCCTAATTTCTGACTCTTTTCTGAAAAGTCCTAAAAAAAACTTATTAAGTCATCTAATGAAGAACTCCAGCCCATGGCCTGAATAGGTCATCAATTTTCACATATATTTCTAAGCCACTGATTGTGCATTAGTAATCCACCATTCACTAATTGGGAAGCTCTATTATAAATATTACAGAGGATAGTAATGTATAGTAATAGACTATAATGTAGTAAAATTAGCAGTAATCGCCAGTGACTGACTGAGGGATTTGTGGGGTCTCAGAAATACTTGACACAGTTGAAGATTATAGGTCTGGGTTAATAAGAGGCAAATCAAAATTTCTGGAAGCTTAGTTGTTGTCCTTGAAATCCAAAAGGCTAAACAGCTGGGTTCAGAGCACTGTTAACTCAGAATTAGAGTCAATAAGGTACATATCACAGTGCAATATGCCCTAAATGATGCTCTTGATCATCACCCCCAGCTTCCCAGGGGAAGCCAGGTTGTGCCAAATGCAATCAATTCTGTGAAATCTGGTGATTATCAAGATTTCTGGGGTTAACTTTCATATATCTTGAGACCAGCAAAAGGGACAGTTGTGTAACATCTGCAAAGCTTCTGAGAAAAGGTAAAATATATAACTAGAACTTGCTAGTAGAAAAAAATAACTGTGGTAATTGTAATATGATAGAATTTGCTAGTATTTCAAATACCCTATATTTTCTTTCTTATGTATACACAATGAGAGGAGATATTCCACATAAAAACATTGTTCTTTCTTAACATTTATTTTTTACCAGTGCTGCTAGTTATACAGAATAATGAGTTTCATTTTGGCATGTGTGTACATGCCTGTAACATAATTAAGTTTTTTCTACTGTATTTTATCCTCTTTCAACATGCCTGCAATGCCAGATTTGATACACTGCTGAGCCAAACACAATCCCCAAATGTAAACAAACTAGAGCTAAAAGTGCAGCAAAAATCAAATATAAAACTATGATTACAACATGCATAACTGTAAGCAAAGAATTAGGAAAAGATAATATAAAAGTATCAAAAAGTTCAAAGAAAAAAAAACAAAGCATAAAGGAAACAAGAAAGGAGCAATCTAAAAGGCAAGAAAATTTAAAAAAAAAAAAGAAATGGTAAAGAAGAGCAAAGAGAAACTGAAAATTTATTTAAAGATAAACAAATACAACAGGGGGCCGGGGAGTTAGCTCAGTGGTTCCAGTGCCTGTCTTGCAAGTGCAAGGGCCCGGGTTCGATTCCCTGATAATCACATACCATACTGGGCATGGAGACTCACACCCAGCAGCAACCAGTACCACATACCACAGTGCCGGGCGTGGTGGCTCACGCCTGTAATCCCAGCGCTCAGGGCCAGCCTGAACCACAAAGCGAGACCCTGTCTCCAAAAAAAAACAACAGCAGAAGTAAATAAAATATATAGAAACATGAAACAAAAAAATGAATAAAGAAGAAATAAAAGTACCTCAACAAAAACAAAGCTAAAATAAGTCTAGTCAGAATTTCTACTGTTTAAAAAATTTGGTTTAGTGAAGTAGAGTTCTCCAGATATAAATGGACAACAGAAAATGGTTACAGTTTATTTTTCTCAGCTTACATCACACTTACTGGTGAAGTTTGCAGGCTGCTTTGCCTGTTTCTCTCCGGGAATGCTGAGAAATAACTGATCCCCCAGAAAACAGTTTATGGACAAACTTCTGTGTGTAAATCCCAGAGGCACAGTAATCGACTGATCGGCAGTAGCTGGCTGCATCTGGGTCTCAGTCTCAGTGGTGTCAGGGATGAACAGGATAACTACGCATTTGTTAGACCTCTTTAGTCTGCATGAGCAACAGCATGCTAAATGAAGGGATCACCACAAACCCTTTTATTGTTCTTGGCTTGGCAGCCTGTGGAACATGCATTGTGGGCATTCAACTTATCCTAAGGTCTTTGGCCTGCATTCTTGGCAGCTAAACTTATGTTTGGAGTGCAGTGTGACCTCTTCAGTGTCTGTAACTTGGTGACTTGTGTTCAGTCCCAGGCAGGCATATAATTATCCCTGATCAATTTTGATGTCACATACATGGGTCGTGCCAGATGACCCAACGGTGCTAGCACAATGGCCATCTCTGAGAGGCCTCATAGGGAAAGAAGAGGTAGAGTAATGAAGCTACTGTGTTTTGTATTGGAAAAGTAGACCTGAGGACAAAATGCTCTATTTTCATTCCTTGCAAATCTATACTATTGTCAAGCATACTGCTTTTGCTTTCTAGTTCTTGAGGGTGTGGCCACCTGTACTTTCCCATTTTCTTTTCATTGTGACCTGCCTGGCTCACTGTTCAAATGTTTTGGAAGGTCTCTATTTCCCGTTCCCCTCAATCAAGCATGTCTTTCATGGTCTTCTGTATAGTGAATGTGGCTGGACATTGGGGCCCTAATTGTGAGTCCTAGAGGGAATTAGTCTCTAATAATAGGACCCATGTCAAGACACCTTTTGTTTATAGCCCTCTGAGAGTTTGCTCAGCAGTTTCAGGTTGTGGTGTGGTAGATTCACTTTAAGACTAAAAGCATGTATGGATGATAGCTTTCCCTTACAGATCAGACACCTGGCCAGTTTGCAATACAGGAGGTGGCTTGAATTGACAGCTTACCTTGTGTTTGCCACTTTAAGTTAACTGTCCCCAGCCTGGGAGCTGAAGTAAAGTTGAATTGCTCCATACCTGTCTCTGCACTGCTTTTCAAAATTTTTAAGTTGTTAAGGTTTGCTTTCATTTCTCTATTGGTTTCCAAAAATCTTATTTACTTTACTGAGTAGGATACTCTTACTCTTTTGTTGGGCTGCCTTTTCTCAATTGCAAAGTTACACAAAGGGTTACTTCCATTCTTCCATTTTCTGTAGGCATCTTTTTGCTCAGGATTTCAATGCATAAATTTCACTGTTTGATTATTAAAATTTAAACCTCATCTAGATGAATTTAGATGCAGGATATTAGGTTAAAAGTGCATTAGCCTTTCCATGAACATGGTTCCTCATTCCCTGTGGAGTCATAAGAATGGGTTCAGTGTTGTGTGCATGTCTGAGAGAGAGAGAGGGAGAGAGAGCCAGAGAGAGAGAGAGAGAGAGAGAGAGAGAGAGAGAGAGAGAAAGAGAGAGGCGGGAGACAGAGGGTAGAAAAGGGAGGGAGAGAGAGGGAAGGAGAGGGTGGAGCTGGGATTGATTGTTGGACCTTTTGCCTATCAGGCAAGTGGCGTCAAATGTCTTATCTGAATATGAATGTAGTCAGAAGATTCTTATGGTAACTGTACAGTTTTTAATATAACTATTTTACGAAGTTGGCACATATCCTAGAGCTGAGGCATATTCTGCTATCCTGATTCTCTCAACTTTCTAGGTTAATTGAAAATTATTATCACTGAATCAGGAACTGACATACTATAAAAATCAGTGCTAGCAACAAATTAATTAAAAGGCATAGAGCTATTTCAGAAATCTTAAATCAAGTGGGAGTGTACTTCCTGAAATATCATAATGGTACTACAATCAGTTCACTATTGAGAAATGTCTACAAATCTCTGTGTTTTAGAAAACTAGAGGTCCATTCATATTGAATTTTTTTTTACCAAAGGAGATTGCATTGTGCTTAGACTTGTTTCTTAAGAATACCAGTTCCTTACCATTTCACACTACATGGCATTAGTCATGGAGAATCATTAAGAGACACCCATTATTCTGCAACAATAGTACACATCTGTGTGTGTTCCAAAAGTAGAAGGATCAAAGGTCATTCCTCAGCCCTTCTTCTTGCCACTATAATACACATTGGTAGACACCACCTGAGAATGTACTGAGATTTTGCTCTTTATAGCCAAGAGTTTGTTGTTTTGAGACTTCTCTAATGTTACTATGACTTGAGATCCAGCTCTTTTTCCTTAGTGGAGAAATATTCTAAATTGCTTTTTTCCAAATCAAACTTACGCCAAATGATTTCAGTTTTTGTTAACTTGAGATTATGACCTTGAAAATTGTTCATTTTGTCATATAACTATGCTTATGTAAAGTTAAGTTGTTACGTTTAAAACTATGCTGGGAATACCTCATATCATTTGCAAAAACATAAGGGTAGTAAAATACTAACAATCTCCTTTCTCCAAAAACAAGTCTAAGCACAATGCAATCTCCTTTGGTAAAAAAAAATTCAATATGAAGCACTTCTGATTGTATTTCACATCAAATATTTCTCCTTGTGTGTTCTTTTAACCTTTAAGATAAAGTTAATTGTACCTCCACTATGTTCCAAATCTTCATTTCTGTTACAATATTTTCCACACTATAGTGCAGTTATTTTTTTGTATGATTTGTTCTCATTAGAGGGATTCCTAATGGGCAGTGTCTTATTTTTCTTTGTATGTGTAAGGTCTAGCACCCAAACAGGAATAATAAGGGTTTAATGGATGAAAGAAAGAATAAGTAACTAATCTGATATGAGCACCAGTGAAAGCATTACCATTACTCAGGTTCTAAAAACTTTAGCATTATTTGGCTATTTTTTGAATGTTCACTCTGATTCTCATGTTGAAATTTCATTGCTGTTGTAACAGTGTGGAAACTTTTAAGAATGATTAATTCATGAAGGCTATGTACCCATGGATGGGTTAATTCCATTATTGGGGGAGGTATGTTCCTGATAAAAAGGATGCATTTGGCTGGATTTTCCTCTCTTTCTTGCCCTGCTTTTCTGTTAAGTTATGAAAATATGGAATCTCTCATCAGACACTGTCTTTTGCTTGCAGGCTTCCCAGCCTCTAGATTTATTTTTTATAATTTATCCAGTCTATGGCATTCTGTTATGGCAGCAGAAAATGGGGAAAGACTCAGATGTGAAGCCTAAGAAAAATTTGATTTACCAGTATTTTGTTGATGTATATTTAAATACAAAGAAAGATATTAAATGCTAAACATTTTTCTTTCTCTTCAACCTTTTTCTTGCAATCCTACAATTCTTATGACATCTTATTTTGGTAAATAAGTTAGATTAAGAACCTTGAATAATTCTTTAATATGCAAATGTCTAGTTATAATATCATTATTGTATTTAAATAGGAGAAAATGGGGATTTGGGTCTTGAGATCTGATAGATTATATTTCTAATATAAAATATATTAAAAGCTACTAATATCTTCTTATATGTAATTTGGTAAAAATTATTTCCTGAAGGAGATACTGAAAAGGTTTTTAAAAAGTTAATATTTATTTTTTTCTAAAAATTGTGCCAAAGCTATGTTGCTTTTTAATAATTCTAAGAAATTATTCATAATCTAAATGTAAAAGTAGAAAATAATTTGGATTTTCTTCTTTCTCTTACTCTGATGTTTTATGTAAGAACTCTGAAAGGTACCAAAATTTTTAAAATAAAATTGCTATGTAGAATTGCTAATTATAAGGGTGGAATAGACTAAAGCCTTATATTTGTGTTCAGTTAAAAATATTAGTCATAAAAGACTTCATATTTCCTTTTGCTGACATCTGTTAACTTATTTTCCATTTGGCTGGGACCATACTAATTGAATCATATATTCAGATCACCGATTATAGGATGAAACTAAAAGCATCTGTAAATATAAACAAGTCACTAAATAATTAAAAAAGGAGAAATGTTGATCTTCAGAGTGTTTTCAAAGGCATTTAAAAATTAAAATATCTAGATTGTACTGTGGATAGGTAAAGATCATTTACTAGTATTTACTATTTTAATTTCATATGTTAGTCACTTTCTTGCTCCTTGGATGAAATGCCAGAAACTCACTAAAGGAGGAAAAGCTTATTTTGGTTTTAAAGGATTTAGTTTGTGATTGGCTGGATCCAAGAAGGAGTGATATGGTGGAAAACTTGTGCAGCAGAAATCTGCTCAAATCATGGCAGCCAGGAAACAGAGAGAGAAGGAAGAAGCTGGGAACAGGAATACTCTGCTCCAGGCCATATCCTCAGGGACCTACATCTTTGTACCAGATTCTACAGAGAATGTAGAAAATACACTTAATGCTAAGAAGTATTTATTTGGAAATTCTATGTAGACCTATATTTAAATGGGAAGGAGACTTAATGGGTATATTAAATGCTTAAGTATACTTATTCTACTCAACACAAGTAGTATTATATATTGTTTTTCTTTTACAGATGATAAATTAAAGTTCAGAGAAGTAAGGTAATTTAGTAACAATGGTGGTTGGTATTTATTAATACTTTATGTATGTTGGAAACTACTAGGGATTTTATCTGTATGTAGTTATATAATATTTATCAATCATCAACACTATTTTAACAATAAAGATGTACTGGGGATTTAGCTCAGTGGTTCCAGCACCTGCCTTGCAAGCGCAAGGGCCCACGTTCGATCCACGGTAACCACATACAATACTGAGCATGGAGACTCATGCCCAGCAGCTATCAGTACCACATACCACAGTGCCGGGCGTGGTGGCTCACGCCTGTAATCCCAGCACTCGGGAGGCAGAGGCGGGGGGATTGCTGTGATATGAGTTTGAGACTGAGCTCAGGGCCAGCCTGAACAACAAAGGGAGATCCTGTCTCAAAAAAAAAAAATAAAAAAAGAAGAAGAAGAAATACAGAGGTTATGTAATTCAGCCATGGTGACATTTTTATTAACAGCCTTGTGATTTGAACCTGGAAAAACTGAGCCACAAGCTAATGGATTCATTTAAACACTAAACAGCTCTTTAGAGTGGCTTACTGAAGGTTTTATGGCCAGTATATGATGTAAGTATCTTGAATCCCTGTTCTGACTTTGATATCTGACAAGCCTGTCATCATTGTCTCTTATTTTTGCTTATAAAATTTAGATAGAATTTAAATGAGGGAGAATATTTAAGTATTGTAGTGTTTAGAGTAAACTAATGTTCTCAAAGTAAATGATCCTCAAATGAAATCATATAACTGGAAACATATTACAGGAATATATCTTATTTGATAATTTGTTATTAATTTCCATTTCCCATATTGATGAGCAGGAGTTTCTTTTTCATATGATCTTTTTCAAATATTTATAGAAAACTTGCCACAAGTCCAGATAATTTTTTTTCTGGTTTCTAACAAAATTTTTCATGGCTATATTTCCCTTAGTGTGAGTTCTTTGATTCCAAGCCTTTAGCCTTGTGCTCTCTGCTTTCTTGTGGGCATCACTAGATAATCCAAAAACCAACATATAACAGAATTCATAAAAAAATTTGTGTGCTAGAACATACATCTATTGTACGTCTTCTTAGGTATCATTTATTGAGAGAAATGACTTTAATTCAGACATTATGAGTGAAAGCAGGTCTGTGGCATCAGGCAGGGATAGTGGACCTGTTGGTTCCACAGTCACTTTGGTAGCTCTAAAAAGCTGATCATCACTCATGTAAGGACTCCAGTGGAGGAAACCAGGATTACATTGGATTTCACAAGGATACTCTTAACTTCTTTTATAGATTTTAAAATTGCAAACCTAAATATTAGTGATAAGTTTCCTCTACTTCTACTCAAATAAAGAACAAAAATAGCTTGAAATTTAGAAAATGAGAAGTTAGAAAATATAAATATTTCAAAGATGACTTATCTAAACAAGTACTTAGTGTACTTAAATTATTCCCACTCACTTGTGTAGTAATTGTGTATGTAACTTTGTTTAGTGAAAATACAAAACGACTTGCTGCTGGAGCACATTTTGTTGCAAATTAAAATACTGATGTTTTCATTGTATAGTTTCATTTTTTTGTTCATTCACCCAGTTGTGTGTTTTTTTTTAGGTTTTTTGAGACAGGGTCTCGCTTTGTGGTTCAGGCTGGCCCTGAGCTCAGCTGCAAAGTCACATCACAGCAATCCTCCTGCCTCTGCCTCCCGAGTGCTGGGATTACAGGCATGAGCCACCACGCCCGGCACTGTGGTATGTGGTACTGATTGCTACTGGGGTGAGTCTCCACACCCAGTATTGTTATGTGGTTACTGGGGATCAAACCCGGGTCCTTGCGCTTGCAAGACAGGCTCCAGAACCACTGACTATATCCCCGGCCCTCACCCAATTGTTTTTTGAGTTGACATAGCAAAGCAAGTTTTTATGGTACTAAGTCAATTCATATGATATTATTTCTAAGTTTAAAATCTTTACAATCTAGTAGAGAATATGATACACATATATCAAAAATTAAGTCACAGTAGGAAAAGACTATACAAAAATCAGTAGTTATAGTTTTAGATACAAAGGAACAAAATCTTTATCATTCTTCTCTGGAGTTCTTCAGACTTTTGTTAGAGATTGCTTTCAGAGGTAGGGAAGATAGAGGGAATGGAATTAGCTTTCCAGGTGCAAACCCTTCTTACACTTCAACCAGAAGAGCTGCACTTTCACCTACTTTATATAAGATTTGATTTGAACAAAGAATTGCAGGATTACAAGGGTATAAGACTCGCTGACCCAATATAATACTTAATATTTTACAGATGAGATAGTTGCTTGAAGTCAGCATAGATTATAGGATTGGCTTGAAACTGGTTCTATTTATGTCCTAGTGTTGCTCTACTATGCTATCTGTGAATGCTAACATTTGAATATCAGCCATAAAGTGTTTTGTATAAATTGATCTTTATTTTTAACATGTTTTATATAAACATAATAGGTATTAAAATGTACTGTACTCTTTTTCATCTTATTAGCATATAAATTTTCACTATCCTTTCTGGTATCTTATGTATGAATATGTTAGTTAGTTTGCCACTGAGACATAATATTTGACACTCATAACTTAAAGGAGGAAAGGTTTAATTTGCCTCACAGTTTGCAGAGATTTCAATCAATAATCAGCTACCTCCAGAACAGTGCTACATGACACAGGGGCATGGCAGAGGAGATTTCTCATGACATGTCAGGCAGGAAGAAGAGAAAGTGAGACCAAGGAGGATGAAAGGAGTTATGCATTTGCAGGCCACAGTGACCCACCTCCAACATGTTTTATTTCCCAGCATTGCATTTAGCTGTAAACTCATCAGTGGACTAATCCATAGATGAATATCATGCTCAAATGAATATCATGCTCAATGGGCTTCCCAAAGCCGACCCATGAGTGCCTGAAGCTTTTGGGGGAGATTTCTAGATTTAAACTATGTCATTTCTATATAATTGTAATCAAATTAATAATCAATCAGTAATTGTGTTTTATATATACTTGCTGTCTTTTAACTGATGTTAAATATTTCTTCATTGACCAAACCTTTGCATTCATACCTTTTAATTATACAATGTCCAACTGGTTGACATGAGATACTTTAATTAACATAACCATTGGCTGTTGAGAATTTCTTTGCAATTTTAGTTCATTCAAAGACCTTTATCTCTTTTATATTATTTTAAAAAATAAATTGTTAATAGAAGGATATCAAAAACTTCAGTCCTTCAATATTGTTTTCTGGAAGTATTGTACACATACCTGTTTCCCACTGCTTCCAATCTGTAAGTATTTATCTGTACTTTGAAATTTTGATAGTTTCTTTAGGTCGCACCATATTGATGTTTTGATACTATGCTTTGATTTTTGTGGTTAGCACTATATTTATATATGGATTGTCATTTGGTGGATGGTTTTATATTCTTTTTTATTTCTGGTTCCCTTAACTTCAGAGGTCTTTAAATATATTCTTTCACTATAAATATGTTCATAGTTACCATATAATATTTTTGGCCTATCACTTTCACATGTGTAACTCAATTTCTCAACAATTCTCCTGCCTCTGCCTCCCAAGTGCTAGGATTACAGCATGAGCCACCATGCCCGGCATTGTGGCATGTGATACTGATTGTTGATGGGCATGAGTCAACACATCCGACATCATGGTATTTGGTTACTGGGGACAGAACTTAGGACCTTGAACTTGGAAGGCAAGCACTGGAGCCACTGAACTAAATCCATGGCCCAATATTGTTTCTTTTAAGTGAGCTTTAAAATTAATGTTGAAATATTTGTTTTTCCTTGTTAGAAATTGTGCTATTTTGATGAAAATGACGGTATAATTTAAATGGAATATTTAGTTTTGTGGTCTAATAAACAGAGTATTTATTTTTGGAAGGAGAATTTTGGCAAGTAACAACAGAATATGGAAAACTTGAATCTGTTTAGCCCTGCTTTCCCACTTCTCACATATATTGCCTCACCTTTGCAGCTAGCTTTTGCTATTTTTACTAGCCACTCTTTTTAAAAACCAAATCAAATTGATGACAGTTATAGTCTTATAGTTTTGTTATTTATATTTTTGTTTCCCAAATTACCAAAATCTATTAAAATTTTGTTTAAAAATCCCTGAAAAATGACCCTCTTAAACGTAATAAGGGGAAGAAAAGGTAGTTAATCAAATAGGTCTATGTAGATAATTCTTAAGTTACACACTAAAATAAGTAAAGGCCAGAAAGATTCTTCATTTATTAGTAGTCTTCTTTGATAAATAATAAATGGAAAAGCTAGTAAGTAATCTCTTTTCCCTTTTATCTTCTCTCAATCCTACAAAACAAAAAACAGGTGCTTTTAGAAGTTGATATAAAAAATTTGATACTAGTGCACATATTACTCCAATGGCATTTCAGAGGTACTAAAAATATCAAATATAATTGGAGGATGTTCAAAATCTTATTTGCTTGCTGCTGCAACTGCTACAGTGAACTAATTTTTCTGAGGTGATTGGCCCCTAACCTGAATTTCTTGTCAGCTACTTCCATCAAATGAAGTTAAAGGATTTTCCATTGGTGTGAGGTTAATAGCATTTTCAGATTCTAATCTAGTCTGTAGAAAATTGTCTTTTAAAAAAATTAATCAATAATACTCATTTTTGCACTAACATGTCAGACAAGACAAAGTCTACCACACCAGGCATTTCTGTTACCAACTGCACTATCAGTATACATTCCTACATAACAAAAGTCAATAAACTTGCCATGCTTGCAGCATTGCAATTTCTTCATGATTTTAATTCAGTCACATAAAGATTCACTAGGCAATGACATTAAATTTTCCTCAAGTAAATATTTTCAGAAAAAGTCTTAAATACATTTTCGTATCTGAATCCTGACTTGTTATCCTTAGAGATGTTGCAATAATCCTCTCTGAAGACAGTTTATGTTTACTGCTATGAAATAAATAACCAATTAATGTATTTATTTCAAAAAATGGTCTGGAGATCACATCAAATTAGATCTATTTGGGTAAGAAATGAGAAAAAGCTGTTTGGGGAATTGAATTAAGTAATCATAGAAAAGCACAAATTCTTATAGCAGAAACATAGTAGATAGTAGCAGTAATGAATTTTGTTAATTATTTTTACTTAAATTAGATCAAATAATAATATAAATTGTAGTTGGGACACTGGATGGAACAATATTAAGCATAACCTTTAATACCATTAATCTTGTCATGCCATAATGGCAATAAATGCAAACCAGTTTCTTATAATACAGAGAACTAATGTGGCCAGAAAATAGACTAAATGTTTAATATAATTATTCTTGAAAGAAACTATTCATTTTACTGGCCATTTCTAGATCAATTCAATTGAACTCTTAATATAGGTCAGAAAAAATGCTTCAGGTATTACTGTATCCCGGAAGGAAACAAAATATAACCTTTCCTTCCTATCTTAACAGAACTGTAATGAACTATGTGAATTAATTATATTATAGTGTGGTAATGCACTCATACAATATGAGAGTTATTAAAGGGGACAAAATGGTTATTGCTGGCGAGATCAGGAAAGGCTACTTGGAACAGTTTCCAAGTTGGGCTTTCCGAGGTGTGAAATTCAGGAAGCATGTTTACAAAAAAGGATACATTTTACAAAAGCTTGGAGTCTGGAATAAGCATGGTGTTTAGGAAAAATTACGGTACCCTCGGTTGTACATGTAAGATGAAGAAAAATTAAGAGAGATAAAGCTGAACCATTAAACATAGGCTTGATTTTGAAAGTTTCTGACTATGTTATGTAGTTTATAGATCATTTCAAGGTTGGTGGAGAAGCACTGAAGGATTTGAAACATGAGATAAAGCTGATTGATCAATCTTAAATTGTGTAATGAAGACTCTAATTCCAAAATGTAAAGAGAGAATTGTGTGTGTGTGTGTGTGTGTGTGTGTGTGTGTGTGTGTATGTGTGTGTGTGTTGTTTCAGGCCTGGGTTTGTAGTTTGTTTATTATATTCTTTCGAAGAAATTATTCTTATCAAAAATAATAAAATTCTTATTTTTTTCAATGATTTCAGACAACGACAGTGTTTATTTTTATCTTTACATGGAGAATTACTAGGGAGATTTAACTGATGAGATAACTTCATACTTTGGTGTTATTTTCTTCTAAGATATTATATCACTGTCAATTTAAGGATAAACTATTATATTAGTGATAATTCTACACACATCAGTGTATTTTATAATACATTTATTAGTTTGTGAGAAACACAAATATTTTAGAACACTTTGATCAGTTTGATTTTCTTTGCGACTGAACATAACTTGAAGTGTAGATATATTCTATGGGATGGTGACTTATGACATAGAGGAGGGTCAACCTGGACCACTTGCGACTATGGCCTTTGTGAGTCTCACTTTCTGTTAGAGTTGTCTTACAGTCTCAAGGTTTGAATTTAACAAAGGATTTACATAGTATCTCTATTCGTAGTGTCTTATAGTGGCTCTTATATAAGTGTAGATTAGAACTCTGAAGCCATTCAAGCCTTTCATTTTATTTTGGTCTGGTTGTGTATCTCAGAGAGCGCTTGGGAACTGGTCCCGAGTCTAGAGAAAGTTAGAACTTTTTTTTTTAATTGAAATGATCTGTGCCAGGTTGTTGGTATATGTGGTACTGGAAACTTGTGGGTTAAAATAATTTAAAATGTTTTTAATTTCTTTGCCAAACACTAAAGTTAGACCTATCTCTTTCACTGTGTATCAAGCTAAAATCAAAGTGGATAAGAGACCTAAATATTAAAACAGATACATTAAACCTGCTGCAAAACAGGTTAGGTAAAACTCTTGAAGACATGGGCTTAGGGAAAGACTTCTTGAATAAAATCTCTGTAACATGAGAATTGACAGAAGAAATCAACCAATGAGATCTCATTCTCTTAAAAAGCTTCTGCACATCAAAGGAAACCACCAACAGAGCGAAAAGACAACCAACAATATGGGAAAGAATCTTTACCAGCTGTTCCTTAGACAGAAGGCTACTATCTAGAATATATAAAGAGCTTTAAAAATGTTTTTTATTTCTATTTCAACTTCCAAGGCTAATTGTGTGTTTTAGTCTCCAATCAGATAATGCTGCTTTAAATACTTAAGTATACCCGACTTACTATATATCAGCACCAAAGGATAAGCATATATTGGTTGTAATGGATAAATAATTACAGTAGATCTAAAACTTGAGAGAAACTGAAGTTTTTCTTGATGTAGGAAACTTTAAGGGTCAAATTTTGGCTATGTTAGTAAATAATTTTGAAGCTCCATAAAAAGTAAGATTCAATTATGACCATTGCATTTTTTCTGTATCAGGATTCTTCTGTCATACATCTAGAAATTTTGTTTTAATTAGTTTTTCATTGCTAAGACAAAATATCCAACTCCCAAAGTTAAAGAAAAACATGTTTACTTTGGCATAGTTTATATTTACAGAGTTTTCAGTCCATAATTTGCTTTCTCCAAAGCAAAGTGGCCTGTCAGAAGTGCATCATAGAGGAGAAAGAGTCCATGGGGTGACAAAGCAGAAAGCATCAAGCAGCAGACAGCAGTGAATTAGTCAAACAACAGAGTAACAGCAGCAGCCTCTCTCTTATCGCTTTATATTCTATCCAGGATGTAAGATAATTGATTGGTGCCATCCACACACAGAGTGGGAACACTTAATCCTAGAATCAAATCGTTAATCCAAGAATCATATCCTTAATCTCAGAATCACACACCCTATTTCCAGCCACCTGCAAAAGTCTCCACCTATGCCTAAATGAGGCTTTGAGATGCTATTTAGATATAAACTATAACATTAATTTTTAAGTACTCAGCTTAGATTTTGCCTTCTTCCTGGAATTTTCCTATTGGTTTGTGGTGTTTCCCCAACCACCATTTATCTTTACCCTTATTGCATTGTACTGTATTTTAATGGTGTGCTTAACTATGTTCTTTCACACTCTTCACCTCTGATATTGGGTGCCATATTTTGCTCTTCTTCTGACACATAGCATAATGCCTGCCTACAGGAGATATAAAAAAGATGGTCGGTTTAATGAATGTATCAAGTATTACAGTCTTTAAGGACATATTAGATTCAGTGCTTCCATCTAGTACCTCAATGTCCAGAGATATATCACATGCTTTATATTCAGTCATTTAGAATTATGTATGTATATGTACCAATAAAAATTATAAATCATATAAAAGTGACCTTAAAAACTGCCTTAAATGTTTAGCTACTTGCTAAAACTCTATGGTTCATATAAAACCACAAACAGTTCACAAAAACGAAGTAGTTCACATAGTGAGGTCAGAGAAGAAGTCACACAGTATGTGTCAAATTAAGGATATAACCGGGTAAGGGGCCTGAAGGAGTACACTACTATATTGGTAGTGTCTTTTCATTCTTATTGTGTTATTCTGTCTACATTTCTGCACATATTTTTTGCTTATGTATAAAAAAGTATTATATTCTCTTGAGTAGAATCTTCCTCTTATAATATATCCTGCATCAAATATTTTAATGAAAACTAAAGACAGCAGATCTAGGAAAGCATAGAAAGTTTTTATATTTTTTCCAAAAAAATTCAGTTTGCAGTACAGACTTTAATACTGTATCATTTTTAAAGGAAATAACCAACACTTTTCATGTATATGTCCCAAATATTCAAAAATTTATCAGACTGTATTTGTAAGGAGACTTTTGAAAACATTTTCATTAACCTTATGTGTACTAAAATTTTTGAGGGGAGCTTAGTATTTCTAATTTTTTTGTTATTCTATACTTAAAATATAATTATGGAAATAGAATAGCTAATTTAACACATAAATAGTTTAGCAATAGAATAAGAAAGATAGTAAAAAACCAAAGAGAGAAAAACTGGTTCTGAAGGATAAGGAACACTTTAGGAAAAAAGCAAAATCTGAATTGGCTCTTGAAGAATGTATAAAAGTTTGTAAAAAGGTCTTGGAGTATGACAACAAAAACATTTCATACAAGGACAAAATTAATGCAATGGATTAGAAATGTGAAAGGACTAAAGTTAACTAGGAACTGATGAAGTATGAAAGGTAAGTTAGAGATATTATTCAGAAGAAAGTAGAAATAAGAACCTTGTGCTACCAATAAATCTAGATTTTATTTCTTGATGTATAAATTGAGGAGTTTTGGTTGATCGGCTCAGTTTTCTGCAAAGTTAGGTCAGATTTTTAGAATAAGGTAATGTGAAGAGGGGAGTTATGCAGCCACTAAATGTCTGGAGTGTGGGAGACCAGGGAAGAGGATGCAGCCAGAACCCTTGTGGTAAGCTCATGTCCCTTGTGGAGTCCTACAGCAAGATTAACAACCAACAAACAACAAAATTGGAACCTTGAGAAAAAGTCTGAGTCCGGGCTCAACTCCTGCTTCTTCAAGCAGCAGCAGCAGAAGCCCAAACACCTGAGTTCTATGCACCTTTATTTGGTATGAAGCCCTCACACCCCAAATCCTGACATGCATAGCAGTGTGAATATTCACAATAATCCCTGTAGTTGAAGATCCCATAAAGCAGGGGAGATATCTGCCAATAATTCTTGTGCAATAATCTGTATAGTAAAAGATCCCACAGGGCCAGGCAGGTCTGAGTAAGTAATTCTTTCGCAGTTCTCCACACAGTGTTAGTTGGGTGGGGATGTAGCTTGGTGGTACAGTGTTTGTCAGAGCCTTATGTCAAATCCCTCACAAAAGGGAAAAAAAATGAGAATCAAGTTGTGCCATATTCTGGTAAAAGCTCTCAATATTGAATGTGATGATGATGTGTATTCATAATGTACCAATAAGTATTTTTAAAAAATCCCTCACAGTGCAAAAGAAAGGACACAAAATATAATGGTATTTAGATTTAAGCAGGACAAGATGTTGAGAGGAGCTGAAGATATGTAAGCAGAAAGAAGGATGTGGATGGGAGAGTAAGAGATGGTGAGAGGCAGTGCCATGGAGGAGCATACATGGGTTAATGAAGTCAAATGTCTTCACAACTCACTATTAACATGTACATCTGTTAATATTTTTCTGCTGAAAATTGTTATACAAAAGAGAAGAGTAAATTTGAATCATTTTAAAATGTACACTACATAAACGAAACTTTCAAAAGACATAAAGATAAGTTTTGTCTTGTTTTTGAGAGAAGGTTTCACTTGGTAGTTCAGGCTAGTCCTGAACTCAGTCTAGAATTCAACAGTCGTCCTGTCTCTGCCTCCCAAGTGCTGGGATTACAGGTGTGAGTCACCATGCCCAGCACTGTGGTATGTGGTACTGATTGCTGGTGGACATGGTCATGAGTCACCAGGCCCAGTATTGTTATATGTGGTTACTCGGGATTGAACCCAGGCCCTTGTGCTTACCAGGCAGGTGCCAGAACCTCTGAGCTAAATCCCTGGCCCAATAAGTATTATTTTCAAAAGGAAACCTCTCATTAAGAAAATAAAATAATGCTTGCTGTTTCCTTCATTCAAAATCAAAATATTGATTGATGTAGTTATCTGTCTATCTATCTATCTATCTATCTATCTATCTATCTATCTATCTATTTATCTATCTATCTATATATCTATCTGTCTGTATTACTAATGTTCCAGGACATTTTTTGATCTACTTAATATATTAAAATTCAGATAACAGAGCATGTAATGATTTAAATTTTTTGCAACTTTCTGATTTCCTATTTATCAGTCAGTTTTCTTATTATTGGGACATACTACTCAACACCTGCAACTTTATGGAGGGAAAGTTTAGTTTGACTCATGGTTTCAGGGGATTCAGTCTATGATCAGCTGGGTTCAAGGTAGAAAAATCAGTGTAGAAGATCATGGTAAAGATGTTTACTTCATGCATCAGAAGCAAAAAAAGTAAACTGTCCCAAAGAGAACAGATGTAGTACCCAATGTCATACCCATGTGACCCAACTAGATACATCCAGAAGTCTGCTTTGTTAATCTGCTAGATATTTCTTACTCCAGTCAAGTTCTATGTTGAAATGCTTTATATGTGATGTTGTTCACTTTTTAGTTACCATGTCTTGAGACAAATGATGTCTATATATCCATTGTGGGTACTGTTAATTTTATTTACGTGGTCAAGCATAGCTTTACTTTTTCATTGGTTTGCTTTTTGTGTAACTTTAAATCCTTATAAATGTTCTACTCTTCATGAAGATTATCCTGAGATTTAGTTAATTAGTGTGCTTATTATAATCTTTAGTATGATGATGATGATTATAAAAGGTCAGTTGTTAACTCCATTAATCCTTTCACAACTACCAACTGGCTCTCAGCATTCTACTGTAAGCAAAGATACAATTTCCCTTCTTTCTCATTTGTCTGTATAAATTCATTATTTTCTGTATTTTAACTCATTCCAGATTTTGTCAGGAGAATTCTCTTTAGAATGAACTCTTTTAGGTAACCAAAAATAAGGGAAAATTCATACAATATATATTACATTAAAAATGATACTTATATTTTCTGGAAATCATTCTCTATCAGTTGATAGTGGGCTTCTTCCATTCTGTTGTATAGCCACGTAACAAAAGGATTAGTTTGAATAGAAATGTGTATGAAGAATCTTTAAAATGTTTATATACATTGATCAAGTAATTGGTTTAGGAATTGCTCTTAAAGAAAATTCTTAGAGATGAAGATAAACATTTATGTACAAAAATGTTCAATAAAGTTTTATTTATAATTGTAAAAATTTAGAAATAATCTGCATAAAGTCAATATACCAGACAGATATAATGGAGAGTCCTGAAGGATTGTTTAGCAGACAGTAAGAGGAATCATATCAAGTGAATCAGATTTCAAAATATGTGCTTTTATCTATTCATGTAAAATGCAGAAAAGAGATTATAATGAAATAATACTGAAGTGATAAAAATAGATTTCTGATGGTCTATCCTGCCTTTCATTTTTGTATTTTTATGATCTGTAAATTTTCTTTAGTGAAGATCTATTCATATTATTTTAAAACAATTGAAATTAGCAATCTATTATAAGAAGTCTTTCCTCTTTAGAAATTGGAATACTTTCTCATTGTGGATCATTATAGGTCTTTGTATTTCTCTGTTTCCCTGGTTGCCAAAAACCAAGACTAAGGTCTTTTAGAACAATTTATACAAAAAATCTTTACGATTACACTTGAATTTTTTCCTGCTTCTCTTCATTTTCTAAATGTCTTTTATTAAACCTTAGTTTGACGCTTTTGTTGCAAGTAATCTCTAATTCTTTTTTTAAAATGTTGGACTTAGCAACTTATTGACTTATTAAGACCCTGTATGAAACAAAGCAAAGCGAGCAAAGCAAAACAAAATGACTAAGGATGTAGTTCAGAGCAAATGCCCTGAGTTAAATACCCAGTATTGAAAAAAGCAGTAAAGTGGAGCATAAATAAAGAGAATATAAATATAATTACTGTACAGTTATCCAAAAGGTACTGAGTTGATATTATAAATTCTTAATATATTTATTTGGAATAGTCAGAATGTCCTGTTGCATTTTCAAGTGCTAGATTTCAGTGATGATCAGAATTTGCCTATGTTTCTGTTTTCCTGATCAATAAAAAATGGGAAGGAAAAATTAAATCTATGACATAGAGTTGATACCATGGAAAATGTATTCAAAGGCATATTAAAATTTTACCTTCAAAAATTCTGTAATATTTTTCTAATACTTAACATCCCTTATCAGTTCAGAAACCACTGGTTACTTCTTGTTCCCAGTTGTTCAGCCCTGCTAATGTTAAACATGTGCTCACTGATCCACTTTACTCTATGCAGCTAGTACTTTGGAACTGTCTAATCCAAACCTTCCCTGTTCTCATTTAAGAGAGCATGTGATGATTGGGACATCCCCTGCTCCTTGTGGGGACAGTCTCCAAGGACAAGTAGAACAGTTATTTAATTTCCACATTGTATTATTTTATAAAATTGAAGACAGTTAAGCCCTACTTCTCTTTTTCTGTCCTGCCCTTCTTCAGAATAAATTTAAATGAAAAATAATAGAACTTTGCACTTAAGTGTAGAGATATAAGCACCAACCAAACATAATAGAAACTACAGAATCATGATCAACCAGTGACTTTATTCTTCCATATACTCACAGTTTTGTACATACAATAATGTCAACTTTTATTAAAAATAATTAAAGGAAGAATATTCTCTATTTTTTGAGTAATTATTTAAAGATTTTATAGCATGATTTCTCCCAACAAATGTAATCAAACCTTTGCTCCCATTTGAAGCTACTCCTCACTGGAAATGAAAAGTCAGGATTTACATAATTCAATTCACCTAACAACTCTTATTAAGCTTCTTTTGACATTTCTGATTGTAGGTTACAGCACCTACTCCTTTACACCTTTGTAAAACATATATTGTTCTCCAACCAATTAATCAAATCTGTAGCTTGCTAAGGATTGTTTCCAAATTGTTCCCATACTTCTTTTGCTACATCTAAAGGGAGACACAATAAGATAATCAACAAGTCATTGTGGAAAATAGATGAAAGTACTTCTCACACATTTTATACTCTCAGAGAAATTCAGTTTGTTTCTGGATCTTCTCTTATGAAAATGCTACTCTTTTAAGTGTCCCATTCAAGATAAACTAGATTGCTAGTCTAGACAATAATCACTTATCATCAAAAAGGGAGAAATTATACTTGTTTTGTTCATCATATTCACATTTCTTGGCAGTCAGAAGCCACATACATGTTTGTGGCTGCCCTATTGAATGAATGAAGTTTTTGTAGCTTTTTATCATCTACATACAGTTTTAAGCCAGGCATTAATTTTCCTATTGCTATGATAAAATATCTGACCCCTACAGCTTAAAAAAAGAGGTTGATTAATTTAGTGTATGATTTCAGGACATCTAACAGACATTTGGCAAGTTCCAAGGCAGCGCCGTCATGGAGGAAGGGTGTGGTGGACAAAGGTTCTCGGTTCTGCTTCAAACAAGAAGGGCAGGGGAACAATACCGGAGAGAACGAGCGAGGGAATGTATGCAGTTCCTGTGACTCACCCGGATACACCACCAGAGTGCTTCGCTAATCTGATAGGCATTTCTTAAACTGAAGTTGATCTATGAGGATTAATAGTCACAAGCAGTACTTCATTTAAGTTTCAAAGCTAATTGTAAAGTAGCTAGTATAAACTTTGGAAACTGGAATTCAAGATATGCTTCCTAAGGTTGAACCTAGTCAAAATGTAATAGAGTCACTTTACCCACATCCCTATGCTGGGTAGAAGCAGCACTGTACCATGGAAAGTGGTGTGATTCTCACTGCACATTAGCCGGGTCACACTGTAGGTGTGAAGCATGCCAGGTGAGTGCAATGGGATTTCAGCCATAAGGAAATTTATACTCTTGAGTATATTAGTTTCCTAGGATACCTGATAACCTTGAGCCTCATTTTGTCATCTGAATAGTGAAGATAGTGATTATTACTAATAATTATTTTCATAGGATTGAGGAATACAGAGGAATAGAGAGTGTGAATTGAAAAGTATTCTGTATAAAGTGCAGTAGTTGGATGGGATGGTAACTCTAGAATTGGTCCACCATTTGGTATGTTCCTCTCTCCTGACTGCAAAAGCTTGCTAGTCCATAGTTTCTCACAGAAATGCTCCCCGCACTGATGACTGGTACTCATATTCCTTCATAACAAATACGAAATGTATTTCCAGTATCTCTAGGGTTTGGGCCTTCTATTTTACAGGATATCAGTTCAACGCCAAGACAAATAAAAAAAATCCTTCCCCAGCCCCATCCCACCATGCCTGTCCATTAAAATGAGAAGAAGACGAGAGACTTAAAATGTTTTAGGTGAGATACCTGAGATACTATTGAGTTTTAAATATGCATTAAATGTCATCTAATAATAATAGTACATTGAGTTCCTTGTTTCTAAAAATATTTCAGTGTATCAGTTATGATCTATCAATTCTTACAGTGGTCTTTTCTATATCAACAGTTCAGAGTAGCTACAGCACTCTGGAAATTAATTCTGAGGTTCATTACCTAGTGACAAGAAGACTTGTGGAGCGTAGTGGAGGCTGTAATTATTCTTGGCAGGGAAATCCAACCTATTGAGTTTGGGGGCATCTTTACAAGTGCTACTTGATATTGTAATATATGCTGATGGCTGCTGCTGTGCTTTATGTACTTTAAATTTTTTTATGTTTGAATTTGTACCTTTAGGCAGTTTGATCCTTATATACATAAATTTTAAGTAAAAACACACAAAATTAAGAAAACTAAAGAGTAAATGAACTCCTCAGCAAACCCAAATAATAAACCAAAAATTTTAAGTCTTTTGTAGGTGAAAGAATTACCTTTCACTATCATTGGAGATATTTACTAATTCATTTAATTGTAACATTAGAAGCTTTTTTTAAAAAAGAATCTTTATTATCCCTTGTACTTTAACACAAGCATTACTCTTGGTTACTTCTTTTAGTTATAGTGGGTTGGAAAAGACCTTTGATTTCATCAAAGACAGTATATTTTCCAGAATTCCAAAGGAAGAGAGAGGAAAGAAGTAGTAAATATATTATGAAGTAAAGAGAGATAGCTTTCAATGAAATATAATACATTTAAAAGAAAAAGTTTATATTTTAAAGAAAATATTAACATTCTTAATAAAAAGTTCTATTCAATTTTTTAAATGTTCTAATATTTTACATTAAATATTGGAGTAAAATCTTCTGTATTATCTCAAGAGGAGTTATTTAAGCAAATTAATTGTTGAAGTAATATTGTAAGAGAATGTTTATTTAGAAAAATTTATAAAGATCCTACAAGTATTTAAAAAATAAGAAAGTTGCTGTGTATGTGAAGTTAGTATAATTTACTGCAGTGTAGTAAAATAGTATTTCTGAAATACAATATAGAGTATATTCATATACAAAGATCAGAATGTTACATTAAGGCAAATATTTTATATATTTATATTAGCTACCATATATGTATTTACTTAATCCATACGCCTTCTAATGGAATTCATTAAAGTCTAAAAAGTTAAATAAACTCGGTGATTTCACAAATAAAGGAATTAATGATTTATTAAACATTGAAAATACTGTTTAGATTGAAAATAAATAGCTTACATATGCAAACTCAAGCACTGTGGCTGGCCTTTGATGAACAGAATATTTAATTGATGTTCAGTAAGGCAAGGTATTATTCCACATTTGGCTCCCAGCACTTATAAAGTCAGTCTGGAAAGTGTTGTGCTGTGACCCAAGACTTTTTTTATTGAGCTGCCAATTCTCATTTGAGAGGCCCTTCTGTTTGCCCTTTAATGCCCTGGGGTTTAAAGAAGGGTAGAGAAAGCCTGACTTAATCACCAGGCCTGCAGCATGGCCACAGTGCAGAAGGGCCGATTTTTCTTAGCTGCTCTAATGTTCACAGTGCCTTTTGAGATGTGCAGGTTCCCAGAGGTATTTTCTTCAGTATAAACTGATTTGAGTCTTTCTGAACTCTTATTGTCCTTTTCCTCTAGGATCATCTTTAACTCTGAAAAAAATGCTTTCACTTAGCAGCCAGTATGCTGTCCTTGATTACCTTCATAAAATGCAAAAAGATGAAACAAAACTTCTTAAATTCTTTTTTTAAACCAAAGTTGCTCATAAAAATAGATATTTCAACAATTCTTCATCAGGTGAATGTAGGGTCTCTCTTCAATTACTTCTGTATTACCTCTGAGTGTTATGATTTCTCCTAATAATCACAAATACAGGTTAATCACTTTTCAATGTTCACTGACATTTTTATTCACTTCTGGATAAGTAAGTTTTTGACTTTTGAAACATTCATTCATGGTGGATTAGCCAGTGGCCAAGCCTCCTTCATCGCCTGTGAAATGGTTGAGTTGTTTCCACCTGTAACAGACTTCTATTTTTAAATTATGTTTCAAACCATTTACAAATTTTCAATTTGAAGAAACAGTGTGTGGTGAAGAAAATGCTTGGGTCCTTAGAGATACTTAGTTTGTTAAAAGAGAAACCTGGGCTGGGAATATAGCTCAGTGGCAAAGTGCTTGATTAGTGACAGCAAAGCTGTAATTTTGAATGTGAGAACTTCAAAAGCAAACAAACAACAAATACAGAAACCAAAGTCTTTAAGTAAATTGAATTTGACAGTTTATTAGAACAAAGATCAGTTCATGTAATGGGTAGTGCATAGGACCACAAGAGGTTCAGAGAGCTTCACACAGCAATGTGAGCAGTGTTAAGTGTGCCCACACATGGAAACAAGGTGGAAAAGTCTCAAGGACATTTGTACTTTTTAAGCAAGGTATGATAAAGAATTTGCCTTATTTGAACATGATATGTTGAAACATGTTTTTTACTTAAGCAACGTGTGAGCAGTTTGCTGTGTGTGGTCGGCTAAACTGGCCATTTATGATTGGGTGAAATAAGAGTTTTACAAAAATATTCTCATAATTAAGTTTTGAACCATTGATATTCTTTGGTTGAAATTTGTTAACAGGAACTCAAGGTAGGAGTCTCAGGCTCATCACTTCCTTTTCAGCTGGGCAAGTTATAGGCACTTAGGGCTGCTTTTCATATATATGTATATGTATATGTATATATATATACACATATGTATATATTCATATCATATATAGCATATCATCTTGTATATATATGTATATATATGCACATATATCTTTTATATGTTTGCATCAACATATTTTATACATTTGCAACAACATGGCTTACACTAAGTCATTGAGTTCCTTTGTGTAAATATACTATGCAAGTTTGACTTGAATTTTAAATGAAAATGCTTCAAAACAACATCTTTTTTCTAAATCTTATACTTTCTAGTGAGGTTATTAGTAAAAATTATTTTCTCTTTTGGATTAAAAGCTTTGTATTTTTTGAGGGGTGAATTTCTTGTAACATTTAAAAAGATATTATGAAAGGCATTACATGATATTTAATGTATGTATATTTAGTTTTTAAAATAGATTTTATTGATACATTTTATATACACATCATTATCACACTCAACATTGATAATTTATACCAGTGCATGACATAACTTATTTCTCACTTTTTCCATTCCCCTGCCCACCCTACAACCCCCTGACCCCTATATATATAAGCTTTGTTCCCTTTTTTTTTTACAGTCAAATGTTTTGTTTCCCTTGTTTACTTACCCTTAACCTCCTTTTCCATTTTAATATTTTCTATTTCACAATAACTATCATACATTTTAGAACTCATTTACACCTTCAATTTCTCTTACCAGATAAAAAATACATTATTTACACATTTGTTTCCTATTTATTTCAGTTATGAGTATGTCCATAAGGTACATCCATTTGAGTATAAATGACTCACATTTATCATTCTTTATGGCTGAGTAATACTCCATTAAAAAAACACATTTTCTTTATCCAGTCTCTAGTTTGTATATTTACTTGTACAAAATTTAAAGTATACTCACACTTAGTGACTGTTCTAGTTACTGTCTTTTCCATGGGACAAACCATCATATACCCATAAGTTAAAGAAAAGAGGTATATTTTGGCTCATGGTTTATAGTTTTTCAGTCCCTAATCAGCTGCTTCTGAATGCAGGGTGCATATCGGAGGAGAAACAGTCCATGGCTTAGGAGGCAGAAGCAGTGAGACTTTCTTCCTCTTTCCCTTTTTATTCCATCAAGGCTATGAGCCTATTGGTTGGTGCTACCTACATGTGGGATGGGTCTTCACTCTTCCTCAAGTTCATCATCCACAGCAGAACAATTCAAAGCCAATCACACACCCATGATCCAATATCATACACCCAGGACCCTGTTTGTTCCAGAGCTCTACCTATGAGTCTGTGATGCTTTGGAGGAACATTTAAACATAATCCATAACAGGACCTAATAATGAGTGGATTTCAAGTGGGATGTGGCTCATGAATACCCCTCCTTTTACTGGAGGTTTCAACATCCTATACTTTTCTAAAGCAAAAGAGCCAGTATAAATATAAATTGTGTCCAGTTTAAATTGAGTAATTAATTATAATTCAATAAATCTTCAAATATGAAAAGATAATTCATTTCAATGATGGATGAGTCCTCTGCTTTTTATGTTTAAAGTTAAAAGAGATATGCTTTAATTTCACCTATAAAAATGCTCTTTTGATATGTCTCATATACTTGTTTGCATCTCACATCATTTTAATGTCTGACTAAAATATACTGATACCACCAAATGTTGGAATTTGAGTTACTTATAAAGTCTACCCTGTTGATAGTTTATAAACATCATTTGCATTTTGCTCAAAGGTACATGACATGTTCGTTTTTCTTCCTAAAACCTAATTTGTAGAAAAGCATGGCAACTTAATTTCAGCAGAGATCATTTAGGGATATAGCTTTTGAATATAAATCAGAAAATAACATGGTTAGTCCTCTGAAATTATAGAACCACCATTTATCTATGAATTAGATGGTTTGGGAAATTTTTTCCCCTCCATAGATTAACCTAACATTTTCTGTTCATCATCTTTATTATATATTTGTGTGCTATTTATTGAAGGAGCAGCATTCCTGAGGCCAAATAAATTAAAGTACATGTATTAGTCAGGCTTCTTCAGAGAAAGAAAACTAGAAGCAGAAAATATTTAACTGCAACTAGATCTTTAATAATAACAGCTCATGTGATTATGGAGTTCAGAAAGCCTCATGATTTGTCGTCTGCAAGCTAGAAATTCCTATGCCTGGTGGCCTGGTGTGGTCTGAGTCTGAAGCCGTGACAGAGGAGTTGATGATATAGTTTCTGGTCCAAGTCTAAAGCCAAGAAACAGAAGTGCTGCTATCTGATAGCACATGAAGATGGATATCTCAGCTGAGACAGAAAGAGAAAAATTTACCTTTTCTCCACATTTTTATTATATTTGAATCCTCCACATACTGAATGGTTCTCATCTTCCTTACTCAGCCTATTCAAATACTAATCTCACGTGCATACTCAGAAATAGTGCTTAACAGCTATTTCAGCATCTCTTAGCCTAGTTAATTTGACATATAATTTAGCTGTCATAACTCCACCTCTTCTCAACTTGGTATTTTCAACCCTAGTATTTTCTTAAATCTTTATCTCCAAATAAGAGATACTGATGATAACAAAGTGCTAATTGTACCTAAAATGATGTACAGATATTTTATGTGTAGCCACAAACACACTAATTCTTTGCCCAGAAGAGGACATATTCTTTGATGCTTATTCTTCCCTTGATATCCCATAACTCAAAAATTATGATATAAAATTAAAAGTATTCAAAAACAAATGTAAAATTAAGATACCTTCTGTTACAAAATAAGAGAATAAAAAGACATTTTCTTAGTATGTTTGTATTATATGTACAAACATTTTCAGAAAAACATGCAGAAGTACTGAATAGAAAAGCATATTTTGTTTCTGTGACTAGTCAAATGGTTGTAAATGGTATTTATAACAACCTTTTTGTATTGTTGATTTGGAATATTCTTTCCCTTGAGAATGTACTTCAGCTACTTCTAGTTTTTTACCACCTGGACCAACCCAACCTTCACTTCTGAAGTTTTGGGCCATTATTAGTACTGCTTGATTTAGGCTTTTGTTTTCTATTTTAGTCATAAGCCATGGTAACAAGGAATATACTCTACAGAACTTTCTATATTCTAGGCATCTTTTTCCCTTTACTTCCACAGTGTAGTAGTAGTCAGAATCATTCACCTTAGCCAAGACCATTAATTTCTTTCTTTTCCCATAGGCTAGAGGCATGAGGAGCCCAGAGAGGCTAGTTGTCACTTTTGACCTCCAATTCAGTAAAATGATTTTTCTTTCTCCTGGTAATGACATTTCTGACTCTGAAACAAAAACAACTGGGTCTGGAACAGGAAGTAAAAACTATGCTAGTAGGTCACTCTTAATACTAGAGGTAATAATGAGGGGTGCCACTCTCAGTTCCACTATTTATTCCTGGACCTGTAAATCTTGGATATTGGAGAAACAGCAGTGATCTAGCCCACAAAATCCTCTGAAGCATATTGCCTCAGCCTTCAAGGCATTGCTACCTTCCTTGCTGGTGTTATAACTGAATCTTTAAAGGACATTTCAAGGTAGTATCAGGCTAGTATCACATAGTACCAGGCTATTTAGGGAAATGTGGAAGGGCCACTGAATTATAAAAACAAGGATCTATTTTTGTGCTTCTGCGTGAATGAGTTCCTTGATTGGAAATCACAGTGTGTGGAACATCATTGTGGTGGATAAAGCATTGTCTAAGTTCGTGGATGGTAATCGTGGCAGAAACATTTTGTACATGGAAGACAAATCCATCCCCAAAGTTAAGTGTCTGTTCCAGTAAGTACAAAATGCTGTCCTTTTTGGAATGGAAGTGGTTGAATATAATCACTTTGCTGCCAGATTACTGCATGAGGACTCCATGGAATGATGCCAGCAGGCAGTACTCAGTGTTGATTCCTACTGATTGCAGATTGGATGTCCCTTGCCAGGTCAGCAATGGTAAAGGGGTCCAATTGTTGAGCTTGTGTATGACCTTGTCACAATGGTCACTTTTTTCAAGAATGCATAGGGCAACTACAGGAATGACTGAGGAGAGATGACTGGTGTGTACGAAATAAACAGTTTTATCTGTTTGATAATTAAAATTCTCTTCTGCTCAGGGCACTTATTTTGAGTATTCACGGGCCCTTCACATTTTGCCCATTTAGAGAGGCCTATTCGCATATCTTTTCATTAGATTTCTCTATCAATCATTGTTCTCCTAAATGCCTGAATCTGTGTATAAGCACATGAATCTGTAATTACCAGTTTGTCTCTTCCTGTCCTCTCTCCTCTCCCTGGACCCCTGTCTTTCCCCTCCCTCATTTCCTTCTTTCCTTTATTTTCCCCTTTGTTATCGTTTCCTCCTCTTCTTCTGTTTCTCTGTCTTTCTTTTCCATTCCTCTTTTTTCTCCTTTTCTTCTTGTTCCTCCTCCTCCTTTCCCCAAAGTGTTGTGTGTCAAATACAGGTCCTGAAACATGCCATGTGAGCACTCTAGAACTGAGCTGTACTCCCAAGTCCTGGTCATGTCATCTTCAAAGTAAGGTGCACATAAAAGCATGGCCTCAATGTGCATCCACTTAGTTAAACATGTCTCAAGTGTATCATTCTTCTTGGTTGAGTAGTAATAAATAGGACACACCTGTGTAAATACCAAGTGATTTCCCTGGTCTAAGAAAATGAAAGTGTGAGTGAAGAGTCATAATGTCTAATAGGTACTGTGAAATAGAAAAAAAAATAATTGTTCAAGGGAGAAGGGGAACTAGGAAGTGGTAGTCAGGATAAAGAAAGTAAATGAGTAAAGGAGGTGGGTTGATAGATATATCTTGATATTGTTTAAAGTTCATATTAAAATAGAGTAATGAGGCCAAATATATTCGGAGCATTTGTTGATGTGGGTATTCATTTGTAAGGAATTGCTGTTGTTTTCAATGCTTAAAATATTAATGTGAAAAACTAAAAAACACCTCTAGGTGTACTCTGTGTAGTCCTGTCAGGCAGAGGACTGCCTTCACACTGCCCTTCAGAGATATTGCAGAAAGGGGTTGTAGTGCTGCACTTCTCTCCTTTGGGTGGTGCCTGCATATCATGTAGAATCTTCTGTTAACCAGACCCCAATTCTCTCTTCCTTTGCAAGCCAACTTTAGGGAGCTGCCTATGAGACCACAGTTGTGGCTAGGGTAGAGAGAATGTGGCACGACTGAGGACTGCAGGCATTTGTCAGATTAATTGCTGCATGACAGGAACCAGGAGATGTGTGCATATGATATTACATTTTAATTTGATAATAATAATGATAATAACAGTATCTTTATTGAGTGGCTACTGTACATTAGACATTTTCCAAGCATTTTATATACATTACATAGTTACCTCATTACAAGAATCTTGTGAATTAGATGCTGTTATCTGATTTAAGGACATGAAAAATGAGATTCAGAGTTATTAACTTGCCTAAGGTCATACAGCTGGTAAATGGCAAAACTAGAATTCAGACTGCATGTCTGGTTCACTGCTTGTTAAAATATGGTGTTTTATCTTTCTATATTGGATGTATACTTAAAGTAAAGCACCATTAATAAAAAGCCAAAAGTTTCTCCAGATAATTGTAATTATGCCACATTTAGCTAATTTATATATAAATTTTGTATGAATTGATGATTTAGTGAAAGAGAAGTACCTTTCTGGTTATGTCTTTAGGTTAAACATGTTGCCCAATGGTATCATGAACTTGGTTCAGTTTTAGACTTAAACATGTTTGGATATAGTTACTATTTGAAACTTTGTCTTTATGAAACCATTTGACTTTCTCAATCCTCCAGTAGTTTCCTTATCTTTCAAATGGGAATGAGAACTCTCATGTATCTGATAGATTTCTAATGAAGACCAAGGTAAAGAACTTTTGTGAAAGACCCTACACAATAACCCTTAACTCTATTGGCAATGAAAGTTATATTGACAAATATTCTAAAATACAGGGTAGGCAGGGATGGAGACATATAACAGTGCAAAAACAGAGTTGATACTTGTCTTTGAGACTGACTAGTGTTAGTTCTTCCCATTCGATTTTCTTGATACTCTGTGGTTCATCAATACTTTTCTGTAGTTGAACAGTACTTTTCTACCTTTGGTCCTAAACATTTCAAAGCTTGCTGGTCAGTATCACTATTTTGAAACAAATCTAAATCTGAAATCATATTTGTTCCCTAAAATGATCCTTTCTATACCAGACTTCAGTTGTTAGTACCAAAATGCAGCCATAGATGTTGCAAACTTCTGTGATTCTTCCCACTCCATTACTCTTATTCCAAGTTGTTACTGAATCTTAAGCCATCTCTTATTGACAGTGCCATTTCTCTGCCCTGGTTTGATTCTTTTATGCTTTCATTTGGAATGTAGATTATAACCATCTCTGGATAGGTCCTGAGCTCTCTGAAAGCATATGCTATCTAACCTGGGTGAATAGATGTAAAATAAAATTACAGTTGTATCAATTCTCTGCAACCTTCAGCTAAATACACCTAATATATTGGATAAGTTCTTTAACATGGCCCTGAAGGAGGTTCTTAGCTTCCTTTGCTCACATTGTTAGCCCTACTTCTTCATAACTCTTTTTTTATTTGCAAATTTTTAAAATTAGTATATGATTTTAATGCCTACTAGTTAAATTCACACCAGGAATGGATATATATATATATATATATATATATATATCAATATATATATATCACTCCCCCTCTTTCCTTCTTTTTTCTTTCCTTTCTTTGTTCCCTTCTTTGTCTTTTCCTTATATATACTATATATAATTTTATATGTACTATTATATAAGTATATATACTCTCCTGGTTGCTATCCTTTTCTCTGAAATGTTTACCTCCCCCTGTCCTCCTATTTCTTTATTTTACTCTGCAATTAATTTATATTTTGGGTTTTTCGTACAAGGGACACTTGAGGGCCCAACCATATAAAGTTGTTGTTATCTGTTTCCACACATAATCAATTTCTGTTTCTATTGTTCTCCTATAGGCACACATTTTCACTATACTTGCTTATGTTTTCTCTAGGCTGCATTCAGTAACTTAAAACTAGTAAGTCATAGGTATTTTAAGAAGTAGGGTTTAACAGGCCCTTTAGAGAAATCAGTAATGACATCAAAATAATAAAATATAGAAATAGCTACTATTTAATGACTGTGTACACTGTGCTAGATTCTGTGCGGGGTCCTGCCATGTTTTCCCATATGGTCCCTGCAACACTCCCAAGAGTAGGCATTACTAATCCCACATAATCAACAAAACATTGATGTGAAGGATTGTGCATCTCATTCATGTTCACAAGGTAGGAAGTGATAGGGCCAGGATACAAACCTAGATTCATTTACTGATTAAAATCTTTGCTAGTAATAGCCTCTGTACATAAAGTATTATTATACTGTCTGTGGTTTCCAAAAGAGAAATGCAAGTGGAAAGAATAAAATTGTTAGGAGTGAATAAGGAGATATATACATTTATATGTAGATATATATCAATGATCTTTCCTTTTCATTCTTATTCACTTAACAGAGATTTAAAGGTTCTTTTTACTAATTTTATGTCTTTTGAGGAAAGATGATTTAAGCAAGTTTCCTTCTTTTGAGAATATGGATTCTCTTTGGATTCTTCTGGCTTTCCTATTGTCAAAGTTAGTCCCTCTCTAAAAGTGCTGGAGGATACTTAGAAAGAAGACCTGGGGATTTTCCAGGGCTAGATTTCTATATTTTATTTGAATAGTACCTCATAATACTGATGCTGATAGTAAAAACGTGAATTAAGCTTTTCTTGTGATGTGCCTTTTTAATACTATTACAATGTCAGTTGTTAGTCGGAAAAACTAAAGCACAGAAAGATTAAATAGTTTGCCAAAGATCAGAAAAATACAGTAAAGTAGACTGGGAAGACATATGTGAACTACTATGACATACTATCAGTCATACTCTAACAGAATACATACAGAGAGCTTTAGGAATGCAGTGAAGGGAATTTTGCTTACATATGTAGTTGAGAGGGAAGGCTTTACAGAGGCTGTGGCTTTGGCCTGAATAGCGAAGCAGAAAGGTTGGTGTTTATCAAGCCAAGAAAATGGGGAGTGATATTTCTAATAGGGAAAGAAATAAACCTGAAAGCATGGAAATGGGAAAGTGGAGATTTAATTTGGAAGATACATGACTTAGTCTAGCTAGTAGTAACTTGGTCTAGTTAGAGAATGAGTTTTGGTCAGTGAGATGCGAAATGAGACAAGAAAGATAGGTTGGGGTTAGTTATATCTGAAATGGCAAGAACTTGCCACATTCTGTTAGTTGGCATGGTGGAGGGTGTGAAACACGTTTAAGAACAGGGAGAGAGATAATAGTACCAGGTAACACTCATGTGACTTTTTAATATGTCAAGCACTGTTTTAAATAATTTGCACAATTTAACATAGTTAATACTCATAAGAACCCCATCATATACATAAACCATTTTATTATCTTCATTTTATAATTGATTAGCTGAGGAAACTGGCAATGAGATTAATAGCTCCTTAAGGTTCATAGCTAGTAAGTGGCTGCAGTGAGAGCTGAGTCCAGTTAGTTAACCTAAGAGTTATTATTATCATTAGCTTAGTATACCAGATTTTGTGGGTATTGTGAAGGAAAGATTTCTAGAAGTAGCATAGAGAAGAAAGTAAATATGGAGACTTGGGATGAGAACTGCTTGCAGTGGTCTAGGATTTCCATCTGAACTAGGTCTGAACTAGGTTAGTGGTTGTTGTCTCTAGTACTTAACTGGAGAATTTAAAGAAGTGTAACTTGTTTGTGAGGGAGATGTCTAAGATATTTCTTATGGTGTTTTTAAACTTAAATGATAATAGGGGGAAGGAGTTAGGCAATTAGTTTAGAAGTAGGAATGACTCTAAGGAGTTCCAGAGATTGTAGAGGAATAATAGTGTCACTGTGTCACAAGAGGGCAGTTATTTGGGGTTCCACTGGATTCTGCTATTTAAAATGTTACTTAATATGACACTCCAGTTTCACCAAAGGAGTTTCAAATGTGAATCGTCATGGACAATTCCCTGATTTTTAAAGTTGGTAAATAACTTAAAAATAGAAAATTGGGTGTATAACTCAGTGAAAATAAATCTTCTAGCTGAATTAAGGCTTGCAACTGTCATTTTAAAATTTCTATAATGATTTGACAACTAAGAGAATATTAATATTTTTAGAGGATGTAGAGATAAAAACAGGTTAGTGGATAGGTGATGTGTCTAGAGCTTTAGATATACTTTTTTATTGTAAGGTTTTCATTGTTTAAATTTATTGGTGCTTTCTAGGTATACATGTGTAAATACCAAATTGTCTTCCTAGTGTGAGAACTAGAAGTGTAAATGAGAACCAAAATGTGTAATAGATAATGTGAAATAGGAAGAAAAGATTCAAAAGGAAAGGAGAACAAGAAGGTGTGAGAGAAAGAAAAGAATAGGAGAAAAGAAGAGTAAAATGGAAAAAAAAGTTTCAAATAGAGCAGGATAGAGTGTTTGAAGGATGGGAGAGAGAATGGGGAAAAACAAGAACCAAGATATATCACATATGGATACAAATTCCCAGTGATGCATAGGTATACTTTTGTAGCTATTTGGTGAGGAGCTCAGAAATATGTTTGGAAACAGATAATGTCATGAAGTAGCAGGTACAAAAATAGTGCAAGTGCAAATATCAATAATGCAAGAAAGAATTCTCAGTAAATAATACATCCATTATAACAGAAATAATCATCATCAGTGATTTATTAAATGCAAATTGCTTTGTTCATTTTACATTCTACTGCCAAGAACTTTACATACGTTGCTTTACTGAGTCCTATAATCAACCCTCTGAATCAGATATTATTATCAATATTACTATGTCTGCTTTACACATGAAGATGAATCTTCAGTGAGTGGTAGCAGTGGGATTCAAACTTATATTTTCCTTACTAATCAGTATTCTTCTAGAAATATAAGCAGGAGCATAGAGAATAGAAGACAAGAAATAGAAAATGAGAGCATCTAATTACCCATTTGAAATGCGAAATGTTTTAGTTTTAGATACTTGCAACATATGCAGTTGTAAGAAATAACATAGAGAGATACCCTGTCTGCTTTACCCAGTTTTCCTCAGTGTTAACAATTTTGCAAAATTATGGTATTACTTTATTGTATTATTAATATATTATCCTGGGTAATGACTCTGGTGCAGTAAAGAAAGAAAAGAACATGCACACACTGTACATGTTTTTTTAGGTGTAAAAATTCTCTTTCTAAATTTAGTATATGTTTGCAGTTTTAATGTTAGCATTCCTGGTTTGGAGTTGATATATGTATATAATAAATTTTAATTCCTTTTTTCATTTCCTCTTTCTTTTTTTTTCTCTCTACTTCTCTTATATCTCTTGATCACCTTCTTATTTGAAAAAAATCTATCTTCCTTTTTCCTATTATCTATCTTTTACTTTGTCCTTTATAATTTGGGTTTGTCATATAATAAAAACTATACAATGATTAAGCTTCTATGTCTGATTTATTTCCCTGAACATTATAGTCCCAAGATGCAACCATTTCCCTACAAATAATTCAAGTTAACCTTTGTTTATGATAGTGCCCCACTGTGGGTAAACATCACATTTTCATTATTCATTCACCTGCTGATGGACATGTAGGCTGGTTCCAAAATTTAGCTACTATATTTAGCTACTATGAATTGTGCTACTATAAGCTTGAACATGCATGTATTCCTGTATTATGATGTATCTCTTTCAGAAACATATCTAGCAGGGAAAGCTAGGTCAAATAGAACCTCTTGTTTTAGTTTTTGATTAATTTCTGCACTGATTTTCAGTCACTGTACCAGTTTACATTCTTATCAACAATGCAAAAGTGTTTCTTTTCTCTTGCAGCCTCACCAGCATTTGTTATTTGATTTCTTGATCATGGCCATTCTATTTGCTGTATTATTTCCAATATTTAGCATGAATATGCATGGTACATTTTAAAAATTTGTCATTCATGTGTTTGGTATATAGAAATGTAATAAGGTTTTTATGTTTATCTTAGATATTTTAATGAGTTCATTCATTCTAGGAGCCTCTTTAAGAATTTTCTATGTCAGTTGTATCATCTGAAATTAGGAACACTTTTCTTTCTTCCTTGGTTATCTGAATGATTTTATTTAGTGCATTCTGTTGACTTTCTCCATTTTTTCAACTTTTTGATATGATTATATTTAATAAGAATGGTGAAAATTGAGATCCTTATTTTGTTTCTAAACATCATGTACAATAGCAGCTATAGTTTTACATTTTTTTCTTCCTTTTATTTTCCTGGTATTAGGGGTTGAACTCGATGTTGTGCTTGCAAGGCAGATGCAGTGCCACTGGACTAAATCTGCAAAGCAAGACTCTTTCTCAAAAAAATAAAGAAAGAAGGAAAGATTTACTTTAGTTCAGAGTTTTGGAGTTCCAGCCCACATATTTTTGAACTTGTTGCTTTGGGCCTGTAATAAAGAAGTACATTATGGTAGAACTGTGTAGCATAATAAGTCCCTTCACCTCAGGGTGAAGAGGTGAAAGGAAAAGAGAGGGAGAGATCAGCATCTCACAGTTCCTTGGAGGGCATGTCTGAAACCTCCCAATCATTGCAATACTATCAAATAGAGGAGCAAGATTTTATTTCATGGGATTTTAGCAACTGTTTCATATCAAAAAAATTAAATTAATAAAATTAAAATAATAAAGTTAATCCCAAATCTCTACTTATATCATATCAGTATTTTCCTCAAAACAGTATAAAATCTGAGTGTGTGAGCCATGGATATAGCTCAGTGGTTCTGGTGAGTGTCTTGCAAGTGCAAGGGCCCAAGTTTGATCACTGGTAACCACATAAAACAATACTGGGCAGGTAGACTCACCCCTACCAGCAGTCAGTACAACATACCACAGCGCTGGGTGTGGTGGCTCACACCTGTAATCCCAGCACTCAGGAGGCAGAGGCAGGGGGATTGCTGTGAGTTTGAGGCTGAGCTCTGAGCCAGCCTGAACTACAAAGTGAGACCTTATCCCCCCCTACACACACCAAAAAAAAAAAAAAAAGGGGGAAAGTTCTTATAGACCAAGTTTCTGGATATAGGACTTATTAAGAAGTAAAGGACCACCACCAAAAAAAAAAAAAAAATCTGAGTGTGTATCAGGAGTTTATGTAGTGAGGCTTTTATAGAGGCTAACACATCACACCAGACCTCTGCCCTGAAGGTTTTTGGTCTAAAATGTAAATATGGGATAGTTGTATATTTTAATGCAAGGATAGTTTACTTATTCTTTCCTCCTTTCCTTGTATTTGAAGTACATATTACAGAATGTTTATATATATGTTTATTAATATTAATAAATATTAATATAATGTTAAGCATTAATATAATGTGTATGTATATATATATATATATATATATATATATATATATATATATAGTGCTAAGCCTAGGTTTATAGAATTTTGTTAGTATAAAGTTGTGGGAGACAGAGTAAGAGGACACAGCCAGAGCCCTCAAGGCAAGCTCCATTCCCCGGTGAGTCCCACAGCAAAAGGATTAGCAACCAACAAACAACAAAATCAGAAGCTTGAGAAAAAAGCTGAGCTGAGGCTGGACTCTTTCTACTCTGAGCAGCAGCAGCAGATGGCTAAACACCACAGCAGCAGAAAGGGCCAATCCCCTGAGCTCACTGTTACTTTATTTGATACTAAGTCTTTATACCCATAATAATCCTGGCATGCATAAGACAGGGTGGTTATCTACAATAATCCCTGCAGTTGAAGATCCCACAGGGTAGGGTAGATATCCTTACAGGGTAGACATCTTTAAATCTGGGTAAGTAAGTCCGAGTAAGTAAGTCTTAAAGTCAGTAATCCTAGTGCAGTGATTCTTGTAGTTTAAAATCCTACAGGATGGAGCAGATGCCCGCAATAATCCCAGTAGTTGATCCCACAGGGCAGGGTAGACATCCATAAATCCAAGTAAGTAAGTCGTAAGTCTCAGTAAGTTGTCTGCAGTTCCCAACATAAATTTCTTTGAATAAATGAAGCTTTTCCCTCTTGTTATTCTTAGTACATCTTCTATTATTTTATTAATGACTTTTAATTCTTGAATTTCTTTCCTTTCCACCTCCTCATCCTTGTGTTCCTCCTTCTTCTCTTCCTTGTCTTTCTTTCTTTGATTTTTTGGGATTAAATTTAGGGCTTTGCATGTACTAGGAAATTGCTCTGCCAGTGAACTACATCTTAAACCTGAGTTACTACATTAAATTAGTTATTCTGTTTCCCCCTATATTCTGTTTATATGTATATCTTGTAGTAACACTTGTAAGCACCCTGGAATCTCAAGACTCTGTTACTGTTTTTGTATTCACAGCCTGTAACACAGTGACTAGCGGTGGGATGTATTCTTATTCATGTCTAGACCAAATAATTTGAGATAGAATGTTTTGAGTTGAAGAAAACATAAGAGGTAGTAGTTACTTGGTATGATTGTGAAAGATAAGGAGTAAACTGGAATAAGGAAGGAAAAAGTTTGGAAAAATTAGAGATACAATTGACTAGGAAGGAAACCTATGATACTAGGAAAACCTGATGCAAATCAAAGTTTCTATATCTCAGTTTTGGCTTTCTGTAATTGCTCCTTTATTCTCATACAAAACACACCAAATGCTGTAAAATGAGAATCCTTTTTGATTAAAAAATCACCTACAACTGTAGTATTCCTTCCTAAATATTTGATTTGAAAAGAATAATTTAAAATGAAGACTAAGTGTGAATTAAAGTTAATCTCAGCATCTCACCCTAGTAGTTCACCAACCTAGTCCTAAAACCCTCTTTCCCTTGCTGTTATTTCTGCTTTTTCACTTGTTTCTCAGTAGAAACTCTGTGGGCTCCGTATTTCTCCCATGCCTGCACTCACACCTTCTAGAGTACAGAGCAGCAGGGAGATAGTGCTTACATCTATTCAAGCAGTGCACAGTTCATGTGTTGACCTGTTGATGGAAGTATAGAGAAGACACATTTTTCTTTAAGTTCTATAATTAGTAACAAGAAAAATCAGTTTTTCCTTTTTCTGTTTTAGATTTTTCTGTTGAATATGCAGTGGAAAAAAGAACTTTCCATATTTTTATGGGACTTTATAGTTAAAATAAATTTAAAAAGAAACATTGTGTGGGAAGGTACTCATGTTTGCTTTTAAAGAACAGTATGCAATGGCAAGCACTTATTGTATGTCAACAGGTGTCAAGCACAGTGGTTGGGGCACTGGTGAAATAAGAATATAGCCCATATTCATGTATTAAAAGACCTGAGGAAGTAGTCTAGAAAAGTATGCAAAAATATACCAGAATAATGAGAGTGAAGTCATGGAGAACTACAGCAGAGAGACCTACTGATTTCTTCCCAGGTAGATTGTAGGAAGGCACAGCATGCTTTGCAGTGGACATCACATCAGAATTGGCTAACCAAGAGCAAAGGAGATGGTGATTTCTCTGCAAGCAACCCAGAAGCCTAGGGTGGGCAATAGTTGGTGACGTACTTTGAAGAATCTGTTGAGTATCTTTTCAGAGACCTTCTGTATCCCCAAACTGATGTCTTACATTTATTTTACATCTTAAGGAGATTTTAGTTTTGAGGGTTCCAAGAGGTATCCTCTTACCATAGTTTCAATTTAAAATCCTCTTGAATTGTTCTCTATACCTGAGATTATTTTATGTAATTATACTACTTAAGGGGCAGGGCATGAGAGACCATAAAGTTAAAGGTCTGTTTTCTCCAGTCTCTGGTTCTGGCCAGTTCTGAACTGACCTGGGAGAGGAAGCCAGCAAAAAGCTTCATGGGTGGAATAATAAGATGCAAATGTAGCAGTGATAAGAGGGGATAGATACACTTACAATGAAGAAGCACATTTGGATTTTATAAGAAGGGCACATATAATAATAATATTTTTAGTAAAGAATAGTATAAACAATAAAATATTTTTTATTCTTAAAGAACCAACCTAGGTTTGTGCTTAGCACATACTACTCCTCAAGAAATAAGAGTATCTTGACTGTTTTTGTCTGATAGTGAAAGCTTTTATTTTTAAAAATCCTCCAAAAGACAGTATATTTTTATATAAAAGTGGAAAAACTTAAATTTTCAATTTTAAAAAACTCAAATCTAATTTCAATCCAGGTTAACATAGTTATTTACAACACATATTTACAATATGAATCCCTAGATACAATGTGCTGAACTGACCCATTATCCCCTCTGTGCTATTCTTGTCAGAGTTCAGAATTTCAAAATTGTCTAGGTCATAAGTAAGAAAGAAAGGCTGGAGAATAATTGTAGGTTAGGAAAACCTAAAGAAAACCTAAAGAATTAAATAAATGTAATATGGGGTCCTGCATATGAACCTAGAACATGACAGGATTGGAAAATGACAGGATTGGAAAAGCTTCAGAAATTTGAATAAGGTCTTGTAGTTTAGTAAACATTATTGTAAAAATGTCAATTTTCATCATCGTACTAAGACTAAGTAGAAGATACCAATATTAGAGGAACCTGGGTAGTGTACGTGGAACTCTGCACTGTTTTTGTAATTTTTTTGATGTCTAACATTAGTCACAGTGATAGTTAAAAATCATTCCATACATATATGTACATGATATTCAGATATATAACTGGAACAAAGATAGATTTATTAGTTTGTAGTGAGAGTTGGTGACGATTAATTGTTACTTTAAGTTTAAGGATATATTTTTATACATATGTACATCATAATGTTTTGAGTAAAATTTTAATACACTTGTATGAGCTTAATTCAGTCATTTATTTATTTATTTTTGGAATGGTTTTGGGTTAGAGTAGTTGTTCTTTATGCTTTACTTTCTGGATATTGTTCCGATTGTTGATATTGAACAAAGTACGTTTAATGAAGATTTACGCACATGAAAGTGGCTAGAAGTCCTTGAAAAGGCTGCATTAATATACGTATTTCCTTGCTTCTTTTTATATTTCCACCTTTAGCCCACAAACCACAAGGTTCCTGCCTTTTGTACTGCCCTCTAGAGGTAGTCTACAAAATCTGATTTACTAATCGCAGAATGTGAAGTTATGAAGAAAAAGATGAAAGGAACTTTGAATTGAGTGGAGATAAATATTAGTGAATATAAATAAATATTGTTAGATAAATGGCATCAATCTTTATCTACAGCGCCCTGCACGTTGTTCTGAGAGTCACTAATTTTGGCCCTGCAAGTCTCATTAGCCTTGTGCCAAGTCAAGTGTATGGGTACGTAGATGATACTCTATTCACCAAGAAATCTCATAAATAGAATTCTTCAGCATCAATCTGTGCTCTGTGTTCCTTCCTTCATCAAATACAGTGCCTCCCCTCATACTCTTTGTCCTTATTTACTGTTAAAATCCACTTTTAGCTCCTGTTCAAAAATAAATGATAGTGCAGATTAAAAATGGTACTTCATCTCTTTACTTTTGTAAAAGCCCCAGTACACCTATATCAATGGATTATTCTTCCACTTTTTAATTCTTTCATCTTTGCACTTTTCTGTGCAGTTTTGGTGCTAGAGTTAGCAGAACCATAATTTTATGGAACATTTTCATTTAAAAATTTAAAAAAATTTAACAATCTGAGCATCTAAGAGATCTTATCTTTACAATTTCTTCCAACATAGCATTTATTGGAATAACTGAGCATTTATCTTCTGGAATTTATGTTAAAATTAAGTTAAAAATTCCACCAATAAGATGCATATTTTAATTCATAACAAACACAAGTTCTCTGTAATATATACTGTATGAATGCATACAAGAAGTATGACTGGATAATAACAGTTTGGAACTGATAACTTTTTAAATTGAGGCTAACTAGACTTGCTAATTACTTGACTGTTGTTTTTTAAAAAAAAACTTGCAATATGATTTCAAAATTCTTACCATTAATAGCATTGTTTTCCAATGAGCAGTAGAAAACCTCCTGCCATAGAGAAACTGGTTTCAATAGCTAATGACTGAACTTTTCACCTCAGGCTTTGGTTCACATTAGGCTGCGGTTTAAAGTGATTGACAGCCATTTCATAGTATCCTGCAATGAATTGGGGGTCAAAATCATCCAAATTATGGAGAAAAAATGTCCCCATTACAAAATAAAGGCAGAAGTAAAATAACCAGTGTAGTTGAAACTAATTGGCCTCTTTATTGGCAAAGGAATGAACGGGCACAGGGAATGAATTAATCCCTTGAATTCAGTGTCAGATCCTTGCAGGTTGAGATTGTGAATTGGCAGGTTAGCATAAGGGGAGGCGATATCCCCTAGCATGTAATACTTCTGTTCTGTGAATTTCCATTTTGTGGAGCTGTCAATCTGAGGCTTTTGTGAGCATTAAACTTTCTTTAGAAACAATACACTAAAAAAGAATGACCCTACCTCCTAAACTACCATATAAATCAGCTTGATTGGTAATCTCTATTAAGAGACATTGAGTTTTGAATAGGCTGGGTATTGTAGGTACAAAATGAAGGACTTGGCAGAGCCAAATAGGGACGTTTGAACATCTGCCCTGCCCCTTCCTAGAACTTCTGTGAATTTTAAGCCTATTCACAAATGAACTAAATTATAAAAGTGCAATTTGTAGCTTCCCACAAGGAGTTTTTGAAATAATATTAAGGGGTGAATATGTAGTATTAGTATTTAGTAAAGGCATGAAAGTTCTATAAATATTTTCTATTAAAAAAAAGACAAAAGTGACAGATCTTTACATATGAGCCCATTAATATCCACTCTCTTTTAGTAGTCTTATTTTCTTTAGTAAGTGTAGTTTGGTCTTGAATTTTTTTATTGAAAGCTCTGTAAACCAAAGCCACAGATGGGGTATTGCTGTGTCATTTCCATGGCCTTATACAGATTACTGAATGTATGCAGCTGTCCCATGCTCCCTTAATAGACCTTCAGCTTTTCAATACATCTTCCACTGATGGCATTTCTGTGGATAAACATCATTTCAGAGTGAAACGTGCCATATGTCCTGCAATACATTTAGGTACAACAAGGCGCTTTCTAAAAAAAAGTTATGCCTGTATTATTTACTCATTTAGAGGATGTGACTTTTGGGATATACACTGAAAATCCAAAATTTGCTGAATGAGAGGAAATATTATAAATAGTTTCCAATTCACTTGTACCTTTGATTTCCCCAAAACATCTTTTTCTAGACCATAAAGAAATCAGTATTTTATATCCAGGTTTCTCATAATTCCTCCCTCTAGGAGGCATAACTCAATCGAAATCTCCGGTTACTACTGAATAGAAATAGTTCTTTTTATTGAGGTTAAAAATTGCTAGATCAGGGATTCAGAATACATACATATATATAGACATATATAATTTTTATTTTAGTATATCTAATTTTAAGAATCATTCCTCCCAACATGTTTGAGTTTTATATTTTCACAATAAGATGTTATTTTCAAGTTCTCTATATTATTCTGTTTGGAGAATGGAATGGATAATCCAAATAAAAATAAAATACCAGTGATAAATGCTTATCCAAGATGAGTCTGATATCAGTGTTTGATTCCATGGTATCAAATGCAACTGTACCACATGCTCAAATGCTTCACTATCTAATTGTATCATTAAAAGAATTTTTGGAAATATATTATTTTCTTCTAACCCTGAAAAATCATTGAATGTATGTGTCTTACCACTTTTAGTATGCCTTTTTCCTGACACAGTGTGAGATCTCAATGTCTTTTGGCCTGGGGACTAAATTTCTACCCAACTAGGGCAAAGAGATACATGATAAAGAGCATTTTTAACTAAAAATGCTTATAGCTTATAAAAAGAGTATAAACCCTTTCATGCAAATATGATGTTATAAATTATGGCATATTTATTGTTCCTCCAAGTATTTGTGTACATTTTTTCATTGTTATCAAAAATAGGGTTTCTTATAGCAGCTGATGACTGATAAAACTGACCCTTAAATGTCCCTACTGCTGAAGAAAATTTTACCAGGCAGTATGTTAAAGTTTCTATGGCCCCATAGGAATAATTTAAAACGGAAACTTCCTTCACTGTTGCATAAACTAATTATGTATGTAGTGTTTATCCCAAGCAAAAACAAAACAAAACAAAATTAAAAACAGAAAATATCACCCAGGGATATTGGCAGTTATTTAAAATCTCGCTATGTATTTAAATTAAGATGCGTGATTCTTGAGGATGCAATCTTTTCTGTGTGCACTCTCTAAGAAAGCTAGCTGAAGCTTTTAATGATATTTTAAATCACTTAATTTTGGATATTGCCAGTTCACATCTTCCTCCCAACAGCAGTGCTCTTAACACAAAATATATTGCTTTTAGAAAACAGAGGCATGGTTTTAGTTTGTTTTGCTATTGACTTTTGAAGAAAAGATAGATCAGCGCTCGTAGTTCTGTCTCTGACAGCTGTGTGGTTAATTTTCCTAATTCATGGTGTATAGCTGTTTCCTTTGGTGCTTGAAGCCATGCTATCAACATCCACCAGAGAGCAGAGCAGCTCCAACACCCAGATCCTTCACGGTAGAAATAGGAGACCGCAGCAGCCAGATCCTTGGCCAAACAACGCGGATGGCAGTTCACTTCAAAGGTCAGCGCATATTTAAGCTTGCTTCATTACTGCCACCTTTATGCCTGAGATTTTCATTTAAAAAAAATCAGTTTACCTAGTTTCCTTTAGCAACAGAAAAATGAAAGTGCTGAGTCCTATTTTCATTTGGAGATAATCAGGCTTTTTATCAAATTATAGAGATGCCGTTTCAGAATATTTCATATCTGATCAAGAAGGAAATCCAAAAATAATTTTCTCTTTATTCAAGAGCTTTTCAAGCAGGAGGACTGCTTTATTTTTGTGCTTAATATTATGCCCAAGTCAATCATTTTGAATTCAGAGAGAAAATAGTCATTTAAAAACAATCTATAATAAAAAAATTGGAGTTCAAGATTTTTATTTACATTTTCTAATGAAAACAACACAATTTGTACTCTTTTGGCATACTTTTCCCATCATCTAATAAAATAGATTCATACTTTTTTTAAAAAAATGAAAAGGTGTTAACAGGGGAGTAATTATAAAACATTTACTTTCTCATTGCCTTTTAAGAATGAAGCAAGTATAGCCGATCTGTTTAAAATTGCACTTACACTTTTCTTATTTACTTTAAAGATTTTGTAAACATAGGACTAATATGATGTACATGAGAAGTATTAATATGACTAACACATACTAAGGATTCCAAATGGTTTACGACAAAAATATCTTTTAATAGACTAATTATTTATTTTGATTAATTTTGGAATATAGCTTTATATCTTCTTTACAAAAAGAAGGCTCTAGAAAATGAAAGTAATTCTGAAATGACATGTAAGCTACAGAACAATATATTTTCAAAATAGTGTTTCCATAAAGCTTTTGGAAAATAAGACAAGTATATAAGGACTTGTGATAATTAGAATTGAATTCTTCATAAGTTTAAAAAAATGATTAGCCTCATTTGTAGTGAAGAGTTTAAAACTTAGAGATGTTATGATCATTTCATGTTGTAGAAATCCGTATGTCTCCTGTGACATATTGTAAGAACTTAATTATGGAAATATCTTAAAAAGAGTTCAAAAGGAATGCCTTGAGGCTGAAAGCTTCCTAAAAGAAATACATACTGAAATTTTATAGCTGAATATATACATATACATATATATTTGCATATTATATTTTGGCAATAATTTAAAATAGATTATTTAAAGTTTGGAATTCGTGCACTTTTAAAATTAATATTTAATTGCATTATAACTGTGAATGAAAAGGAAATGCATATATCCCTTAAGAATAATAGCAATGAATTTATAAATAGATCTTATAAAAGTATTTTTGGTATGTTACTAATAATATATAATTTAAAAATAATTCAGAAATAAATCTAGTTTAAAATCCAATCATCTGTTCTGAACTGAAATATTTTCCTTTATTCCATATAATAGTTGGAACTATTACATTCACATGTGTTTTCAGGAGTACTAATCTGTAGAAAGTCTGTAAACAAGGCCCAGAAAATAAATATAAAAAGTAACAAAGGTAGGAGAAATGAAACCTGGAGTGCTCTGGACCTCCTGTGTACATCTTTCACTTGAAAGATAAGATGAACCTATTTTCTCTTTTCTCTCAGTTTCTGAAGTAGGATGGTGCCAATTGTATTTGTTATAAACTATAATGTGACTTAAATATCGATACTTCTTTCTGAAATTTTGTTTAAAATAGTAAAAAAGTATCGAACAGAAGATTGTGTGCATATTTTAAGGGCACTAAAACAGTTACTGATTGCCCATTATTTGCCCAACAATAGACTGTCTCCTTTAAACTTTGTAATCATGCTGAAAGCTGGTACTGCTGGTTTTATTTTGCAGAAAAGTGATCTAAACTTAAAAGTCTGTGATAATCTTGATTACCTAGTCAGCGGTTGTTCCCAAGTTATTTCACTTTATATCCTATTCTTCCCTATTATTAGGTTATAAATTTCTTTTTGTTAGTTGTTAACTTGTGCATCCAGTTATCTACATTAAAAAACAAAACAAAAAAAATCATTCAAATGTAGACTGATTCATTAAACATCAAGTGTTTATTCCAACACCATCATGACTTGCAGTGCATAATTAGTTCCACTTTAGCATCTAATTCTAATAACAGTAATAAAAATGGAGATTTTCTATATGAAAATATTATCAATTTTATATTTTTGCATAATTAAGTATAGTTTATTTTATATGATATTGAAGACTGATAGTTTTAAATACATGTAACAATTTTAAGGTAAAGTTTATAATTTAGATTGATTTCATTTTAGATTTGAGTTTAAAAAGTTTAGTGTACAAGTGGGAAGGGAATCTAAGGAGGAAGGGAGAAGGAAAGTAGACCAGGAGAAGGGGAAGTAAAAGGATTAAGAAATGTATACTCTTCATGTTGAATGTATTCATTATGTACCACAAACTTCTAATAAGAAAAAAAAACCACAGTGTACTCAAATAGTACATAATTACCTCATTATTTTCCTCAAATCTGTTTTTGAAAGACTTGAAGGCTCTAAAACCAGGGAGTAAGAAATTCAAGTATGTCAGTTTTTCCATTCTTCAACATGGACGATTTCCTAGCTCTGCAAACCTAGTAGAGCCCTGTTTTGAAATGATGCATTCAAAAGAAATATTTCAAATTTTCTCCTTTGTCAAACAAGAAATCAGGTTCAAATGATGGTTTTTCAGGCAGGAGGATTTTTAGTGCTTTTTAGGAATTTGAATTTTGTTATATGTAGAGGTAGATGATCTTAAATTCACTTTAGAATTTCAGTTACATTTTTTGGAAAGCCAAATAGCCCCTTATATAAACTCTGTGTTTTCAAAAGTACAGCAGACAAAGGACACTTAAATGAATATCATGGAAGGTTTCTTTTTATTACATGTATTTGCTTATTAATTTGAAGGTGTTTTGAAAATTTATCTCTCCAATGGTCATTTGTGCAGATTGTGTTAAAATACACTCCCATCCACTGAAATGATCTGCAAACTTATCCACATATGTTTAAAAATAATCTTCTTAGCTTTTAAGATGAATCATTATTTAATAAAAGCTAAACATGAATAAAATTATTCTTTTTTTGAAGAATATGACCATGGTCTTTCACTGAAAGCTAAAGATGTTAGCATCACTTTCTTTAAACTTCATAATGGGAACCTGCATTCTTCTGTGATAAACTGTTAAGAAATATGACACAATCAAGATATTTTTGAAAACTTATTTTGTTGAAATTGTGCCTCTGAAAGAGCTTGCACATTATAGTGCTGATATATTTTTAAAGATATTCATTTACATTTCTAAGTTGGATCTATATGAATTTTAAAATAAGAAACAACAAGGTTTCTTTTATTGTCACTAGTTCACCAACAGATCAAATAAAACAAAGCTATGCAGAGAGCCAGATGTAAAATCAATAGTAACATCAAATATTTCACATATTTAAAAATTATAAGATAAAGAATGAATAACCACACCACAGAGATGTAATGGATTTGATTCACAAATTTTGCTGCTAGCTAGATGTCTGATTTCAGTAGATAATTTTATGAATTGTTTATGGCTCCTATAAATATGTTTTGCGGGACGTTCTTAGACCAAGTTCAGTGTCCTGATGTTTACATAGTTCCTTTACATAGTGCAGCCATTGATTTGTGAGGGAATTTGGGAACATAATACATTTTAAAAGAAGAATATAAGATGACTATTTCAGGTGGTGATTTAAGTGATTTGTAAGTCTATTATATTTCTGTAGACTAGTATGGATCATTTCAGTGTTTTGCTTAAAAGTTTTTGTATTGTTCTGAGTAAAAATCACATTATGTAAAAATCACAAATACAACAGAGTGCTTCATAACTTTATGCATCCTGTTTTACAATATTCTTTTGGAGTATGATATTGTTTTTAGATAAATATCTTCATGTTGTTTGTATATTTAGAATTATGAGTGTTATACTTTATTTTCTTAACATTTCCTAAGATACTTTACTATAGGACCTCACATATGGAGTTCCAAATTTATTTTCTGATGGTGATCTCAAATTTGATTGTTTATTATTAAGCTGCTAGGTTAAAAAAATCTAAGCTAGTCTTACAAGTCTTCAAAGGAATTCTAAAAAACAAATTTCTGTGCTAGGTGCATGATTTTGGTAGGTTAATTTTTTGAATCATTTATGATTCATATAAATATATTTTGAGGGAAGTTCTTGGACCAAAGTTCAAGGTCTTGATATTTACATAGTTCCTTTACATAGTATACCCGTTGATTTGTGAGAAAATGAGGGAATTTAAATTAAAATTTTAGGCCATGAGTGTAAAATGGCTGGATATTTGCAGACAGTACAGGGTTGGGCATTTTTGAAGTTATCCATATGGCAGTAGAACTTTTAATAAACAATGGTTCTAACAGATTCTTTATGGAAACAGAAAATAGGATTTATGAGGTGACATTTGAGTATGTTAAGCAAAATGAAATTAGATTAGCTTTATTTTCCTATTTCCCCCAGCCTTGCGAAGGTTTAGTGGCTGAATTACCACTTATAATTTGTTTTTTTGTTCCATACATGCATTTCATTAACCTATTCCTGGCTCTGCAGCCAGCCTGCACAGAAATTCAGCAGAAGGATTTGGAACAGATTGGCTACAACACATGCTATAGGACATATTTCAAAATCCAAGGACAATTTTGATAACTTTTGCTGTGCTTTACATTAATAATGTGAAAAGTTTTATTTGACTTAAATGGTATCTTAACAAATTAGTGCTATTTAATAATATTTAAGTAAAAGTTGTGAAATATTCCTAGATACTCAAAATTTAGCCACTAGCTCATTGAAATGATTCTGACTGCTTCAGACTCAAGACCAAAGAAAAGTTCAGTTCTGGAATTTTGCCATTTACTCAAAGAACCTTTGGGACAGCAACAGATCTTTTCTTTGGTAATATAGGTGATTTGTCTCTGAGGTAATTATAAGAATCATGCAGTAAAGGTGGGAGACATTGTAGAGATGCAATTATACATTTCTTTCAATATAACCAAATGTCCCCTTTTATTCTTTTATATAAAGATAACTCAATTACATGTTGTATACAATAATAAGTTACATGAATATTAGTGTTGAATTGTATAAAATTGTTTTTATGTCAAAGCTATTTTCTAAATACATTTTACTTTAATCTTATACATATGTATTCACAAATGGAGAGTCCCCAGGTGAGAGGGTTGAGAAAAATCTAAGACTAAAATATTTCACTGGCTCTGAAAAAGAAAAAGAAATTCTTTTTTTTTTTTTTGAGACAGGGTCTCATTTTTTGTAGTTAAGGCTGGCCCTGAGCTCAGCCTCCAACTCACATCACAACAATCCTCCTGCCTCTCCCTCCCAAGTGCTGCGATTACAGGCGTGAGCCACCATGCCCGGCACTGTGGTATGCGGTACTGGTTGCTGCTGGGGTGAGTCTCCACGCCCAGTATTGTTATGTGGTTACCGGGGATCGAACCGGGTTCGTGCGCTTGCAAGACAGGCGCCGGAACCACTGAGCTAACTCCCCGGCCCTGAAGAAGAAATTCTTAAAGTTAAAAAAGCACTTCAGTTTAACTTTCTGCCAAAGAATTCTCTCATCCTCCTCAAAAACACAGCATTCTTTGGTCTACTTTACAGGTTTTTATCTATCCGAGCCAGTGATAGCATATTTCCTCCCACTGGTAATATGCAGTTTTTGCGCTTGGGATAATATAGCTATTTTTTTTTTTCTTTGAGTTTTCTTAATTGCCTATGTTGAGCTTTCTTTTTTCTTGTTTATTTTGAGTTCAAATCTGTCCTACAATACCTTCTATTTGGTTGTTTGTATTATGTGGTAGAAAGCTGTGAGAATGCCACTCATTTTCTACATGAAAGGCCATTAAACTTAGCTATTTCTTTATTTCTCTCCTCTATTTAATAGCAGAAGTGCTAGAAAGAGCCAGTTGGCCAAATATTTATGGGCTTCTAACACCATTTTAGGTTCCTCGAGTAAGCAAACAAAACAAAGATGCTTGCCTGAAGTTTTCCAATAAGGCTTTGTCCTTGCCATTTTTCTGAAGGATTCATGATTAGAAAACTAGTCTGTTGCTTCTTTGGCTTCTCTCCTTTCTTCTGTTTCTTATCTTATTCTGCTTTGGACAGGACTTTGGGAATAAGTTCAGTGTTTTCAGAACACCACTGACTCCTAGGCTTTTTCTGGCTCACTGTCCGTTGTTTAATTCGCCTTTGCATGACTTTCCTTTTCTGAGGCTGTAAGGTTCCCAGGGTTTGCCTCTGGTTGATCTTTTGGCTTTGTGCCCCTACTTATTCCCTGAGTGAGCTCAGTTTCGTGGCTTTGATGGCTTCTTTATATCTTACCAATGTTACACAATCTAAAGAATTTAAGATACGTATTCTGAAACTAGATTCTCATTTTTTCTTCGCATATAGCTCTAAAAAGGAGAAAATGTTCCTAATACTCTTTTAAAGATGATAATGATTTTTAAGTCACATTCTTATTTCAAAGATGTGAAAAGTATAGACTCAGTGAATAGTGACATCTGTCTCCACTTCCTCTCAGAGATTCAGATTCCTGTTCCCAACAATGGGCAAGATGTTTCCACTAAACAATCTAGTAGACGTCTCAGGGATCCCTAAACAAAATTCTTTTTTTTTTTTTTTTTTAAACAAACTATGGATGTTGATTTGCTTTTTTGTTTGTATGTTGTTTTAAAGAAGTCATACTATATGGTCTAGGCTGGTCTCAAACCACGTAGCTCAAGCGATCCTTTTGCCCCAGCCTCACAGTAGTGGGTCTGTAAATGTGCACTATCACACAACTCCTTACACAGAATTCTTGATTTTTACTCATATCCAAACGTGTTCGTTCCTTAGTTTTCTCCACATCAGTAGAGGGTGCTATACTCATCTGATTGCTTTTCTTAAAATCTCCAGATAATCTTTTACCTGAGTTTTTAACAATATGACAAATCTGAAAATAAACTCCATTAAAAAAACCCAAATAGGGCCGGGGATTTAGCTCAACGGTTCTGGCGCCTGTCATGCAAGTGCAAGGACCCGGGTTCGATCCCCGGTTAACCACATACCTATACTGGGTGTGGAGACTCACGCCCAGCAGCAACCAGTACCACAGACCACAGTGCCGGGCGTGGTTGCTCACGTCTGTAATCCCAGCACTCGGGAGGCAGAGGCAGGAGGATTGCTGATGTGATTTAAGTCTGAGCTCAGGGCCAGCCTGAACCACAAAGTGAGACCTTGTCTCAAAAAACCTTAAAAAAAAAAAAACCCCAAATATCATTTTTCACTATTTTCCACTGTCATGCTTAAATAAACCACGTTTTACTAAAATAGCCTTATAACTTGCTTTTCATGTTTTCTCCTGCATCTATGCCATTATATTTCCCAAACAGTCACAATACTTAAATTCTCATTGTTGTTTGTGATCAAGATGTGTATATAAAATGTATCAATAAATCAATCAGTTAAAAAAGAGCACACATCAAGTTACATTATATCTACCCCCAAGACCCTCCCAAGGCTTCTTTTTATAAGAAAAATATAGTTTAATGCTTTTCATCGCTTACAAAGATTCATATAACTGGGTCTCTTTCTCTTTTTCTGAATTTATTCCATATCTCTGTTGTTATAAATTCAATTAAAAACTTAAATATTAAAACAGAAACACTAAATCTATTATCATCTTTTTCAACCCCTTTGTTGTCCTTCTTGTTGCTGTACAGCATGTTGTTGTCTGTGTCTCCTTATTGTTCCCAGAACACTAGACCACTAGAACACTAGAACACTGAAGACCTGCTCTGTGCTTCTGTGATTCAGCTGTCTTCTCCAGCTACCCTAGACCCGTGGTGACTTATTATTCTCTTGCCTTTATCTATAGTTATAGCATATATAAGTTCCTCTGAAGAACATATAATATTTAGCTTTCTTCGATATGAACACAATTACATTGCTTATTTGATTTGTTCTTTTTGCATAGCATTATGATGCAGCTGTAATTTGTTCATTTTTTCTGTTATATAGTATTATATTGTATAAACATACTATGTTAATTATTCATGTGTTTAACTGTCAACAAATTTTTAGGGGGGGTTGGGTAACAGTGGTTAGGGCAATCCTTCTGGAAACATCCATTTGAATACTTCAAGATGGAATTAAGGAAATGTTTGGAAGACAGTGGATTTGAATTCATAGGAATGTATTTTTCCAACTCTTCTGGGAAAGGCTCATAATTTTCTAGCATGATTGTGGCCTTTTAGAAGCATATGAAACTGCCTGAAAATGCACATCTTTATGAAATCTTTCTTTTTTCTGACTACTTTCTTTTCAGTGTTTTGGGGTCTTGCCTTCTATATTCAATTATTTATTCACATGAAGTTGATTTTGGTAGAGAGTTAGAGAGTCCATATTTTCCATATGGAAATCAAACTGTTCCAACATCCTTTATATAAGTAGTCGTGAGAAGCTAACTCCATAACAACACTCAATTTCACGTATGTTGGAACTTACTGAATTGTCTATTCTGTTCTATCATTGGTGGACTGATCTATTTCTGTGCTATTTTCACCTGGTTTTTTTTTTTTAAATTATCTTTATTGGTACATTAAATATACACATCATGATTGCACTCCATAATGGGGATTTGTACCAGTATAAGACACAACTTAATTCTCATTTGTTCCCATAGCCCCACCCACCCTACCACCCCCCCATATATATAAAATTTGTTTCCTTACTTTTTTGTTACAATCTCAACATTGTCCCCTTTCACCTTATTTTACAT